>CAUYON010196619.1:0-11985 GCA_963573935.1 Arctocebus calabarensis
AACTTTTCCCTCGTGGAGATCTAGTCATGATCAAAACTCTCCCCTCTAATTCACCTTCCCTGACCCCAACTTGGGAAGACCCCTTTCCTGTTATCTTGTCTTCTTCTACTGTTAAAGTTATAGGAGTCGATTCCTGCATACATCATTCATGAGTAAAATCCTGGAACCCTCCATCTTCTACGGAGGCAGGCAATGAAGACAGCCAATCACAGACCACCTACACTTGTGAGCCAAAAGAAAGTTTGAAGTTATTATTTAGGAAACAGCAAGAAAAATCCTAATATGGTTTTCTTTTAGCATCACTGAATAAGTGCTTCTTACCTGACGCTGTTCTTCCTTTGCCTATTACTGATTATACTAATCAGATTTATGTTTTCCAGAAATGTCATCAAGCCACACGCAATAAAGATGGTTCCAGTCCATGAACCCCTGTATCACTCTCCCTCCGGAGAAATCCCAACTGCCCCCTTCTATCATCGCCCGATTCAGCAGGAAGCAGTTAGATCGAGTCCTCGCCCTTTTCCCTAACAGCAGTTGGGGTTTCTACTCGGAGAGGGAGAATTGATGCAGGACATCTGGCGCCCTAGTCAGCTCAGCGGGGTTGGTGGACCTGCCGCCTCCTCCTTGGCGGTGTTGGTGCTGCGGCAGCCAGCTGAAGAACCAGCGGGCTGGATGACAGGCAAGGAGGGGGACCTCCAAACCCCACCGGAGGCTCCAATAGCCAAAAAGGCTGGACAACTGCCGAGGAGACACCTGTGCCTTGGTGTCTCCTTCACTTTACACTTGGGACTTAATGTGGAACCCCCATTCCCTATGCCTAGGTCAGTTTCATGTGAATTTCCTAGGCCTCAATTCCGTGAATGGACTGTATCCATTCATTGATGCATTCATTCACTTTGCCCCAGAGGGGACTGTGTTCGTTCATTGATACATTCATTCACCTTCCAAATAAATTAATTAATTAAAAAAAAAATACCGATGCCGTGAGACAAAGTGGAGCTCATGTAGGATCCCAGATCCCTCAGTTCCCTAGGAGGACATGAAAATCTGAATACGTCCCATCGCGGGAAGCCAGACTCATGAAAAATACATAGAAATTCATGAAAAGTCTTTCACTGTTTATTTCATGCAGTGAAAACATTTATTCCAACCAGATCAAGGGAGGGGAAAAGAAATATTTTCTATAGCTCCAATTTCATACACGCTGCTGTGAGAAGAACCACCAGGAGCTGGGAGGGGCAAAATCAAAGCTTTCCTTTTCGACAGTAATAAATCCAGTCAGCCCTTACTTGGCCCAGCCCTTGGCATTGTAGAATCTGAAGTTGCTAAATTATGTATTTCAATGGTAATCCCTTACAAATTAATAAGAAGTGCTCAATGAGAACAAATGCCCTTCAGTGGGGTCCAGAAGCTCAACTCTAGAGTATGTACAAAGTGTGAAAAATTGGGAACTGCACTGACTCCTTCCCTGGGTTGGGTGAAGGGGCCAAGTTCCTCAGAGGAATGTGAACACGGCAGGTGGCCCGAGGGAAGAGTGTGCTAGGTGGCGGACTGAGCCCAGCTGTGCTTACACTGGGATCCCAAAATACTTCTGCACCTGGAAGCAGGCTGGAGGCATGAGGCGGGGACAGGGAGCCTCCCAGACAGACGGGCCCTCAGGAAAGAGAAGAGCTGGTTCATGACCACCCGGCCAATGTTGGAGAGGAGTCGTGGCTGCCAGCAGAGTAGGACTCTGGTCACTCAGCCTGTCCAGCAGATTCTCACCTGAGTCCCAAGGGTGGTAAAGAAAGCCTTGGAATGTGTTGGTACCGTTGGCCCCTCACAGTGGTGACCCGTTGATGGTAGTGGCAGCAATAGGGACAGCAGTGGCCTTGGAAAGCCTCAGGGCCAAAGTCGCCATCCTTAGCCTTGAGGACGGGCAGTCTCCAGAGGGACACAGTGCCTTTGGGGAGAATCTGTGACCCCGCAGCTATATTTGTCCTTGATGGCAGAGACGTCAGCAACAGGTGGAGCCAGAGTCTCCCTTGTGACCAAGAGAACTAGTTCTCCGAGAACTGGTTGTGGTAGTCTGAACAATGGCCCCGGAAGACGCCCTTGGCCTAAACTCCAGAACCCGGGATTGCATCACCATACATGGCAAAGGGCACTTTGTCAATCCGGTTAAATGAACAACCTTGAGGTGGAGATGTTATCAGGGATTATTTGGGTGGGCCCAAGGTCATCGGCCACAAGGGCACTTATAAGAGGAAGACAGGGGACCCCGAATCCAAGAAGGAGAAGCAGCAGCAGAAGCAGCTAGGCACAGAGCGGGAGGTGCAGGTGCCACCAGGCCAGCTAGAGGAAGAGGCCTCAAGCCAGGAGATGCGGTTGGCCTTTAGATGCTGGAAAAGGGAAAGAAATGGGTTGTCCCCAGAGCCGCAATTCCCAACTCAAGACCAGTACCAGTCCCCACAGCCCGTTAGGAACCAGGCTGCACAGCGGGCACGGTGAGGTTCACCTGTCTTTACGGCGCTCCCCACCGCGGCATCACTGCCTGAGCTCTGCCTCCCCTCAGACCAGCAGCATTGGCCTCTCTAGGAAGGGAGAGCACAGGTGTGGAGTCGAGGCGCGTGCTCCTTCTGAGAAGCGAACGCCTGATGATCTGAGCTGGTGATGCTAACGCTGGGACCATCTACTGCAGGAAAACAAGCTCAGGGCCCCACTGATCCTGCACTACAGTGAGTTGTATAATTATTTCATTGTATATTACAGGGAAATAATAATAGAAGTAAAGTATGCAAAAATGTAATGTACTTGAATCATCCCCAAACCATCCGCTTCATCCCCCACCCCCAGTCCGTGGAAAATTTGTCTTCCATAAAACCGGTCCCTGGCGCCAGAAAGGTTGGAGACCTCTGTCCTCCAGCATCCTTAGAGGGCATGGCCCTGCTGACCCCATTTAGGTTTCTGACCTGCAGAATGATAAGACAGATTACCACAAAGTGTGTGCTAATTGGTCACAGAAGAAAGGAAAAAACAATACACTGGTAGACACTTCTTTGAGAGCTTTCAGAATTGTTTGTGGAGATGAGGAGGCTCAATTCTCACCAGAACAAGGGGAGGTGGAGCCAGGATAATTGGGGGTCAGTGTCCGTCACAGTTTGTGTGCGCGGGGGACACAGGTCAGGGGAGGGTGGCCTTAGATCCACGAGTCTGCCGTGCATTCCACATTTTCTTGGCAGAACACTTCACCTTAGCCCCCACCTTAAACTCATGTTCAAATCATCAGCATCTGTTTTCTACAACACTAAGACTCAAGACCCCAACATGCTTTGCTTCTCTCTCCTGTTGCTCTTCAACAATTTCCAAGAGACAAGTGGTTCCATGAGTTCCCCAGGGATACTGCAGATGACCATGAATGGACTCCCAGGTCATCTGAAACTCTGAGACCAAGTTCCAGCCTTATCTCTTAAGATTCTAATAACTTGGCTGGGTGCCTGAGACTCAACGGGCTAAGGTACCAGCCACGTACACCTGAGCTGGCAGGTTCGAATCCAGCCCCCGCCCACCAAACAACAATGACAACTGCAACCAAAAAATGGCCAGGCGTTGTGGGGGGCGTCTGTAGTTCCAGCTACTTGGGAGGCAGAGGCAGGAGACTCACTTGAGCCCAGGAATTGGAGGTTGCTGTGAGCTGTGATGCTACAGCGCTCTATCCAGGGTGACAGCTTGAGGCTCTGTCTCAAAAATAAAAGATTCTAATAACTTAACATTTCTCTGTTATATGGTCTAAATTTTAGTTCTTAAAATCTTTCAATCCTTAAAATTCTGCTGAAGAGGCATTCTGGAAACGTCTTCAGAGGTTTGTCTTACGGCTACAACAGAAATCCAGCCCACCCACCTGAGGTTTAAGGCTCTTTTTTCAGCCAGGTCATCATTAAAGATGGAGGATTGTTTTTCAGAGACCAAAAAAACTATTTGAATTGGCTGTACTCACCCTGTACTTCCTGCCAAGGAATCAGTTGTTTCCTCCCAAGAATCAAATGTATCCCAGATCTGAAAAACATACAGTCTCTCTATTAGCCATCACTGTACATTTCACTGTATCCAACTCTATTATCTCTGCAACAACAGAGATCCGGAAATACTCAAAAGATTGCAACTAACAAAGGATTTCCAAACTTCCCTTTAGCTTTGATATCATTTTTCTTACTCCTCACACAAGAGCTGTCAAAAAGAAGGAAAACAATGACAGGTTTGTTCAGATTCCTTTTATTATTTTCTCTGACCACCTTTTGGCAGAGACTCCAATGAGCAGTCAGATGATACGAAAGGAAATAATGGCAGGCCAGAGGCAAACACTTGACCGTGATGTTCAGCCTGGGAACAACCTGCCACGTCCCATTCTAGCCGGACTGTCCTCTGAACGAGTTAGACAACCGTGGACAAGTCTCAGCCTTTCACGGCTTGTCTCTTCTGCCTTATCCCACAGTACCTCCACACTTGTTTCAATGTTAAACATTTAATTTGTCTGCCAGTGAGACTGTTTAACATCTCCTCTCCCTATTTTCAACTTGACATTGGCACTGAAGGGAATGCTGATGTACATTGCAGAGTCAAGTATTCCACTGGGGACCTGGGTGCCCTTCTTTAAAAGCATGTGCCTGTTCACCTTGTCAGGTTCCACCAACACAGGCTGCCCAATCCCGTCCTTGGTGCTCAGGTTCACCCATGTTTTCATGCTCTATGTCCTGTACCATTTGAAAGCAGCCTCTCCTTTTACCAGCTTTCTCATATTTCAAGCTCAGCTTGTCTCTCATCTCCTCTGTAAGGCCTTCTTGACCGGCCTATCCAAAGAAATCGCACTTTTTCAAATTCACGGCCTTGGCTCTTTGTAGCATTCGGCTGGGGTTCAACATTGTCTCCCTCGGGAAGCCTTTGGCTGTTAATGCTTATGTTTTTTCATTTGTTTTCCCACATGCCTGATGTTCTAGTCACATCATAACCTTCTTCGATGTCAGAAGCCACTATTGTTTTTAATTCCCCGTAGCACCTAGATCTGTGCCTTGCGCGTGAAAAGCACTCATTCGTTTATCATTTAGCATGTATTTATTGAACTAGTTGCCAATTCATAATTGTTGAGTAAATGAGAAGCAAAATGAATAATCAGACCCTTGATGAATCAGAATTTAACGTTCTCATTCCACATTTACGTTGTTGCTATTCCAGGGCAATCTCTCCATTGGCAAATTTAAACAGCAAATATTCTGAAAGGGATTTCAGTACAGGAACGGGCTGTGAGCCTTCTTGTGAGAACCCCTGGCACAAAGTGCTACAGGCTAATTGAATGCCTAGAAGATTGGGTTTTGTAGACCTTTAAACGCAGAAATTACTGAGACGGGCAGGGCCTAAACTCCGCTGCGCTGCATTTTCAGGTGGGGAACGGCACCTGCTTTTTTAAGTGAGGACACACCTGCTTTTTTATTTCATCAAACTCCGTCTCTGTGGGCCATGGTGTGTGCCCTGCTTGGAACCAGAACTGACTGACCTGCCATTTCTGCTATAAATCTCAAGTTTCGATTGTTCAACTAAATACGTTCAAGGAATTAACTAATGAAAATCAGACGAAGCTGAACGCTAACCATCAAAATTATTGAATCCGATGCTACTTTGATACATATCAAAATGGATTACATTCATTGAATAAATTGCTTGCTGCAGAGGGTTATTCCCACATACGCTACCTAAAACGGGCTCTGTTTCAAAACTAAGCACGTCCACTTCGTTTTCTGGTTCCGGCCCCTGCACCTGCAGAACCCGCCGAGTTTCTCCTCGGCCGGGACTCCGGGACCAAGTCAGCGTCGGGCGCCACCTGGCGGGCACACGGGAGTCCTTCTGCCCAGGTTAACAGTCCTGCTGGGAAGCCCAAGTTTATTATCAGTAACTAACAAAACAATTATAATCAAGAATCCTTCATCAGTCCTAATTCTGTGCAATACTGAGATACTGGAGGAAACATTGAAAGCAGATTAAAATTTTAATCCAAATCTCAGCCATTTTTAAAATATATATTTAAATTCATCTGCCTAAGTTTCCTAACCTTTGGCAGATGAATTTAAAACTCTTGGGGGCTCAGCTCTGCGCCTGTGGCTCAACCGGCTAAGGCGCCAGCCACGTACACCTGAACTGGCAGGTTTGAATCCAGCCTGGGCCCACCAAACAACAATGATGGCTGCAACCAAAAAATGGCCGGGTGTTGTAATGAGTGCCTGTAGTCCCAGCTACTTGGGAGGCAGAGGCAGGAGACTCGCTTGAGGCCAGGAATTGGAGGTTGCTGTGAGCTGCGATGTCATTGCACTCTACCCAGGGTGACAGCTTGAGGCTCTGTCTCAAAAAAAGAAAAAAATGCCCTTTCCTGGGTACCAAGGTCTTCTGAGACTCCGTGGGAGCAATTCCTCCCCCTTCTTCGGCTCCCTGCCTAGTGTGAGTGCCTGCTGTGTCTCAGTGTTACATGGCCAGGTGCCAACACCCTCACCCTCCATCCAGCACTGTCATCTCCGGATGGAGTGCCTTTAAGGCTCAGCCACCTTTCTGCTGGAACCTTCTGGGAGGAGAATGCATGTCAGTGTGCGTTTGTTTTCAAGCCTTCTTGTTACTGGGCCATTTGTGCCTCCTCTTGAGAGAAGATTCTGTTCATGTCTCTTACCATAGATGGGATTGTTTGCTATTTTCCTATTGATTAGTTTAAGTTCTAAAGCAGAGACATTTTGATCTTGAAACACAAAACAAGTATTTTGTCCACTATCTAGTTAAAAATAGTTATGGCTATAGAATTTTATTGCCAAATCAATGATTTTTCTCCAAAACCAAGCACCTTAATTAGAGCATTAGAAATATACATTGTATATTCTATTATGAATAATACTATGGAATAATATTCCATTCCACAAGAATTCCAATAATGTTTAAGCTTGTGTATGGAGAAAATGTCATTTAGCAGCAAGAGACAACTCTGTGAAATTTTAGTTTAAAATGTAAGATTTCAGAAAATTAATTTACATCAAATGTAAAAAGAATAACTAAAGGAAATAACAAATTGCTTTAAAGGTAGGTTTTTGTAATTATGGAATTTAACTTCTGAACAATTTTAAATGTAGGATACTCTCTCTAAATGCAAGGATAGCATTTCCAAAAATTTTTTCTGAAAATTTACTTTAAAGATCTTGCATCTTCAAAGCCTAAGGGTTTTCTCCACTTGCTTTAAATAACAAATATATAAACATATTAGTAGATATTAATTAATATATATTCTTTTATATTGAATAAAAGTTATAATCTGAACTTTGTTTCATGTTTCCTTTTCTTTTTTCTTTTTTTTTTTTTGAGACAGAGCCTCAAGCTGTCACCCTGGATAGAGTGCTGTGGCGTCACAGCTCACAGCAACCTCCAATTCCTGGGCTCAAGTGAGTCTCCTGCCTCTGCCTCCCAAGAGCTGGGACTACAAGCGCCCGCCACAATGCTGGGCCATTTTTTGGTTGCAGCCATCATTGTTGTTTGGCAGGCCCGGGCTGGATTCAAACCCGCCAGCTCAGGTGTACGTGGCTGGCACCTTAGCCCGTTGAGCCACAGGTGCCGAGCCAGGAATGGTTTTTATAACTGGAATTTAACATAGGAACTATTTTAAATATGGAATATTCTCCCTGTATGTAAAAGATAAAGTCTAGTGTTGCATTTCCCAAAATATTTGGAAAATTTCATGGCCAAATAAATTTTAGAAACATTGGCTCTCACTCATAAAGTCGTAAGTAATTTACTTTCTTACTTCTTGTTCTGAGACAAAATTAAAGTGTCAAGAACTGTAAAAACCACAAAAGATTATCTCTATAGAGCTGGCCCCTTTGTCTGACTCACCCTCCTCGAAATAATCCATTACTAAATCGTATCTGAACCTATTGACAAGATACATCTCCAATCAGTTTGTGAAAAGACAACACACAAACACTACCAAAGGTTCAACTTCATATAGTCTCTGTCCTCTGAAATAAAACCAAAACTTAATAATGGAAAGAAAATCTCTAACAGTCAGAACTTAAGGGACATACTTCTAAATATCCATGAATTAAATAAGAAATCGGGAGAAAATTAGAAAATATTTTTATCAGAAAAATAATGAAAACAAGACATATAAGATCTTGTGGAGCTTAGCCGAAGTAGCGCTCCTGACATTTTACCTGGACTACTCCAGATAAAATTTTGTTCTTACCATTTCACCCAAACTACTTTAGTCTAGGTCATCAGGGATTTCAAATTAAATGATAATTCTCATACTTCATTTTATTCAGCCTCACAACAGTATTTCATCTACTGACCATACCATCTTTCTTTCTATATCTGCTTTCTGCCCTTTTTTGTTATTGTAGTTGTCTGTTTGCTTTTTTTGAGACCGAGTCTCACTTTATTGCCCTTGGTAGAGTGCTGTGGCATCACAGCTCACAGCAACCTCAAACTCTTGGGCTCAAGCGACTCTCTTGCCTCAGCCTCCCGAGTAGCTGGGACTACAGGCATCTGCCACAACACCTGGCTATTTTTTAGAGACAGGGTCTTGCTCTTGCTCAGGCTGGTCTTGTACCTGTGAGCTCAGGAAATCCACCTGCCTCAGCCTCCCAGAGTGCTGGATTTACAGGTGAGCCACCAACTTTTTGGTTCTCTTCCTACCATGATGGTGGCTATGTATCTACTTCCTTTGCTGGAAACTTCCTCTCTTTGACTTTCAGATTTCAGAGTTCCATGAACTCAACCAATTTGGACCTTTTCCTTCTCCATTTATACTCATCCCTTTATAATATCATAAAGTCCAATAACTTTAAACTTCATGTGCATATTGGCAATTGCACCTTCTCCCTCAACCCCTGGCAGTTTCCCTGAATTCTCATCTTGCATAGCCATCTACTTACTCCTGGGCTCTCCAGCACTCAAAGCTGCTCTTCCCGTGGTCTTTCCCATCTCAGCAAATGGAAAATCAGTTCTTTCAGTCAATCTTGTTAAAAACCTTAGAGTAATGTTTGCCACTTCTCTTGTTCTTACATTTCACATGCAATCTGTCTAGTCTATTCTCAAATATTTCCAAAATTCTACCCCTTCCACTCCATCCGGGCCAACCCGGATTGGAAGTTTTACAGTAGCCCCTAGACATCCTCCCGCCTCTTCCCTTTCTTCTGCAGTCAGTCCTCAAGACAGCAGCCAGAACGACCCTGTTAAAACACAAATCAGATTAGGACATTCTTGTGCTCAAACGCCTCCAAACGTATCCCCTCTTAGTCATAGTAAAAAGCTTACAATGACCTCAGGCCCGACATGATATGTTACTTATAATTACTTCCTGTAATTATTCCCCCCACTTTCAGAAGTAAATTCTCCCTGACATTCTTCAAACGGGCCACATATGCTGCTGCCTCACAAGCTTTGCACCTACTGACCTTCCCTCCATATCCAGTTTGCTGCCTCACTTCCTCAAGCCCTCTGTGCAGAGGTCACATTTCCCACGAGGCCTTTCCTGACAGCTCTCTATAAAGGAGCAACTTGACTCCAACCCAAGGGTAATCCTTTCCCCCATCATCGTGATCTTTTTTCGCATAGCACTCATGGTCACCTGTTGACCCAAAATAAGGGACTGAGGCAAAAAATCTCAATTAATTGAGGTTTACTAAGCTAAGGTTGAGGACATACCAGGAAAAAAATGAACCACAGCCAAACTTGAGGCTGTTTTCTGAAGGAGAATTTGGGAGTTTCAGCATTTAAAGGCATGCAGTAAAAAAGGGCAAGGGCAGGTAGTGACATAAAATGGTTACATTCTCGGCTCGGCGCCTGTGGCTCAATGGGCTAAGGAGCCAGCCACATACACCTGAGCTGGCGGGTTCGAATCCAGCCCAGGCCTACCGAACAACAATGACAGCTGCAACCAAAAAAATGGCCGGGCGTTGTGGCGGACGCCTGTAGTCCCAGCTACTTGGGAGGCGGAGGCAGGAGACTCCCTTGAGCCCAGGAATTGGAGGTTGCTGTGAGCTGTGATGCCACAGCACTCTATCCAGGGTGACAGCTTGAGGCTCTGTCTCAAAAAAAAAAACAAATGGTTAAATTCTTGTAAGACCCAAGAAAATCTACATTTCACATAAGATAAGGTGAAGGCCAGAGAAGAAAATGCGACTGGAGGTAGCATGGATTTGAATTAGCTGAAATTGTAGGTGTATTATCAATCTTTCTGCAGTTCTTTTGTCCACTTTGATGTTTTAATACTTGTGGTTTGGATTTGTCTTTTTATTAAAAATCCCCTCACTATTTTTGCAATTTACTGAAAGGGAAGGCTAGAAGATGAGGTGGTGGTGACAAAACACGGAGATAGACTTCTACTTTTTAAAAAAAGATTTTGTAATATGCCATAAATATTAACTCTCTAGAGTTTAAAATGTCTGGGCTTTTATCCTTCTTCCAGCATTTCCTAGTTAGGACCTTTTATCTTGCTTAAACAAGATACATCTCCAAATCTCCGTTTCATTATTTGTAAAATAAATAGCACTGTAATTAGAATGAAACAGGATAATGCAGGTAAAAGATTTAACCCAATGATAAGTTCAAATGTATTCATCATGAACTTAAGAAAACAAAGTCTTTGATAAACAGAAGGCGTTTAAGACATAACATTATTTGAAGCATATCATTAAACAAAAGGAGTACTCAAAACCCACTCACAGAACCATTTCAGACCCTGAGGATGCCCTTACCCCACGGGAAATGAGTTGACACCAGAAGTCTAAGTGTGAGTGAGAGGTCAGACAGGGCCAGTGATAAACAACAGTGCGTTTGGCTTTCTATTGAGACAAGGCTTCAGAGGAGGGCGCTGGAAGACTTTAATTTTCATATAAGGGAATATGTTATAAATTGTTTAAATATTCAGCAATCATTAGATGTGTCATTCTGAAATCTAAAATTATTTATATGATGTGTCAAAAAGGAAGCAGACAAGATACAAATACCAAAATCTGATGGAGAAAAGGCAGAGAAAGTTAGACCTACTTAGCTAATGACATTGTCCCACTTCGTTTCAAACAGTTTTGCTGACAACATGAAAAGAAGAATTCCGAGCACTTAAAATGGAATTAGGTTGCTTGGACAAGTGCCAGCTGAAAAAAAAGAAAGAAAGAAAGAAAGAAAGACACCAAAGTAGCAGGGGAAAAAGTTGTTTTTCAAAATAATCAGCTTCAAATAGATTTTTTTTTTAAGTAACAAATGGAACCAAGTCATAACGTAGACCTTCTTATGATGAATTTAATAGTAACTTCCAAAATGATTCATTAATCCCATACAAAATATCTCTGTAAGAATTGGTCCACATTGAGGAGGAAACTAGATTTGAAACAAACAGTTAAACTAAAAGTATTTAAAACTCAAATATAGTAAGCATCCAGAGCCTTGCAGACACCAGACATCAACAGAGAAGTGAGAGGCAGGCAGAGACTTATGGGACTGTCCTATGAGAGGAGGCAGAGGCCCCAGATGGCCTCCCACGACCTACAGGCTGACCAGCTTGGGGGCACGGACCTGACAAAGTGGGTCCACAAGTTTCATTCCTTGTCCGGTAACCCTACCCTGGGCAGTTAACCAGAGAAGAAGATCCTGGTTGGTCCCCACATGAATTTGAGGCTGTACTTACTACTTACTACCCCCAAGTGACTGTGCCTGGACTACCTGTGGTTGAAACTCAACAACCTATTCGACTACTGTCACAGACTCTGAGGGACTGTGATGACAAGAGGTACCCAGAGGACAGCGGGACTGAGCACTGTTTGTATATTTACCCTTTTTTGAATCCTTCAAATAAGAATATTTTGCTTCTTGCAAGAACAGATTAGATCTGTTTTTGACAATGTCTCAATCTGTTGTCCAAGTTCAAGTGCAGTCGCATCATCAGAGCAGGTTCCAGAGTAGCTGGGACTACAGGTACACACCCCC
>CAUYON010196622.1:0-32211 GCA_963573935.1 Arctocebus calabarensis
GAGGGCGATAAAGTAAGACTCTGTCTTTACAAAAAAAAAAAACTTTGTGAAATGACAACTCTGCTAAATTAAGCTACGGTACTATCAGACCAAAGCATTTGCTTAAGTCTTTAGACAAAACCTAATTTTAGTGATGTGGTAATTTTATTCACTTAACCTTAAAGATAAAAAGGTGAGGACAATAGTGGTAAGGTAGTTGGGATGAGAGGTTTGGGGGAAGTAGCACTTTAAGGTTAAGAAAAAATTTCAGTTAAACAGGAGGAATACGTGCTAGTGATCTATGGCACAGCCCAGTGACTGACTACAGTTAATAGTAAAGTAGTGGCAGTCTCTAGGTTTTAAAGACAAGATTCATTTCTGAGAACATCTTTAGGTCAGATCTGCATGTAACTCAGATCCCTGATGAACAGTGCATATACAGTAGTAGTAATAATAATTACAACAACAATACCATAATGCAATGTTTCAACCTTTTTTTATCTCACAGCACACTTGAACCTATAGTTAAACTTCCTCAGCACACTTATGTTGATCAACAAAAAAAGAGTAAAAAAAATAGATATTTACTGTTTTAAACTTCTTTTAAAAATAATTTAATTAATGATCTTTAAAAATTCTCACAGCACACTAGTTGAAAAATCACTGCTATAATGGCTCTTCTGTGATAATAATAATCATGCAATACTATAATAATAATAATACTCTTGTGGTTTAGTAAGTTACAGAAACTATTATGTTTTCTTTGAATTCAAACAAACAAATCATAAAACCAAACTCATACAAAAAATTTGGATAGGCCTAAATAGATGTTTCAAAAAAGAATTTGTTTGTTTATTTTTTTGGAGACAGTCTCATTTTGTTGCTCCTGGCTACATTGCAGTAGCATCCCCACAGCTTACTGCAAACCTCAAGGTCTTTGGGCTCAGGCAATCCTCCTGCCTCAGCTTCATGAATGGCTGAGACTACAGATACAAGCCACCACAGCCACCTTGAAATCAAGGGAACAGCCCAAATGACCTCTTCACTGCCTAAAAGGCCCCACCTCTTAGCCGGGCGCTGTGGCGGGCGCCTGTAGTCCCAGCTACTCGGGAGGCTGAGGCAAGAGAATCGCTTAAGCCCAAGAGCTGGAGGTTGCTGTGAGCAGTGTGACGCCACGGCCACTCTACCCAGGGCGATAAAGTGAGACTCTGTCTCTACAAAAAAAAAAAAAAAAAAAAAGGCCCCACCTCTTACCACATATCAGGGATAAAGTTTCAACATCAATTCTGAAGGAGACATTTTCTTTTTCTTCCTTCTTTTCCTTCCTTTCCCTCCCTCCCTTCATTTATTTATTGAGACAGAGTCTCACTCTGTTGCCCAAGCTAGAGTGCCATGGGGCCAGCCTAGCTCATAGCGACCTCAAACTCCTGGGTTCAAGTGGTCTTCTCGCCTCAGCCTCTGAGTAGCTGAGATTACAGAAGTCTAACACAATGTCCAGCTAATTTTTTCTGTTTAGTAGA
This sequence comes from Arctocebus calabarensis, assembly GCA_963573935.1. Lineage (NCBI taxonomy): Eukaryota > Metazoa > Chordata > Mammalia > Primates > Lorisidae > Arctocebus > Arctocebus calabarensis. The sequence continues at coordinate 1,500 of CAUYON010196622.1, forward strand.
AATAGAGTCTCACTCTTGCTCAGGTTGGTCTCAAATTCCTGACCTCAAGGATACTCCTGCTTCTGTCTCCCCAAAGTGCTAGGATTATAGGTGTGTACCACCAAGCCCAGCCCCAAACCAAATATTAATCCACTACACCACTTAGCAATAATTCATGCTTTCTTTGGGGAACACTGCCTTTCACATGTTCTTGTAACTGTTCCCACAGTGGAACTGTTGAAGCTTAATGCTTTTATAAGGAATGGTGGCATTTGGCCATTCTCTAAACATTTATTTCTACTTTTATTTCCATTGTCCCCTAACCTTTCTCTAAGCTGCAGGCTCACCTGGACTTGTAGTGGACTTTCACTTCAGACCCATGGTCATAAGTAAATACAGATTCACAAAATAAAATTAAAGAGTTAAGACAAAAGTGATGTTCTGCATAATCCACTGTATAAACAATGAGGCTGTCTGCTAGAGTAAAGATTTTGCACCAATAAACCATTCACCTAATACAGGTCTATCTACATACATGGAAGAAACTAGTTCCTGAATTATAAATTATACTTATGTGGAGCCGTGAGTCTGTTCCTAGTGTGGATGTCGAGTTGTCCATAACCCAAGGACTGCCTCTACTGTATATTTCAAAACAGCTAAATGACAACTTTAAATGTTTTCATGACAAAGAAATGATAAATAGTTGAGGTTACAGATACATTGGCCTGATTTGATCATTCCACAAAGTATACATTTATCAAAACATACATGGTACCTCACAAACATATACAATTGTCAGTTAAAAATAAAACTTTAAAAATAAGGTTAGGATAATAAAAACTGTATTCATAAAATTGTATCATAAAATTGTACCTGGATCTGGAGCAATTTAAAAATTGCATATAGAGAAGTTAAACTGTACCTTGATGGTAGTTACTAATACAGCCTTTCTCAACTTGCCAGAAAATATTTATTTAGAGAAAGAGAGAAATAAAACATCACAGCATCACCAAATGTGTTACTGACAGAATCCGGAAACTATTTCTGCCATTGAGGAAGAGAGAAACACCATTTTGTTTAACATTACATATAACCCGTGCCTAGCAAGGCGCCTGGCACGTAGTGTGAACTTAAGGACTGGCTGAAAGAATGAATGGATGAAGGTACTACAACAGAAAAAAATACCAATGACTTTGTGAGAGAGGGGAAAAAGCCACATGCAAATAAGTAAAGAGATTTTAGCTCCTCTCTCACTATCTATTTTCTTCTGGTTCAGAAACATACCAACAGAAAGCCAGGAATTAAGAGAAAACCATGCAGTTGTTTTTTTATTGTTTTAGTGCTGCTTTTGAGGCTGTAGCCAGTGATATACCCTGTAGCCCCTTTCATCCTCATTACAACTATTTTTTAATCTGTTAGAGATTAAATTTTCCAAATTAAAACTTGGCAAGAAGTAAAGAGGTGGCAGTGGTAAACTGCAGCCAGAGAGAAAGGGAAAGAGGGAGATAATACAGCGATTATGGGACAGAATTATTTAAAAGCTCTAGCAGTGAATATCTGAAGCTCCCGTGTTTCTACACACTCACCTGTTCAGAATAGCACACAACCAGGCAACAGAAGAAAAGCTCACTGAAGACAGTGGAAACTGACCTGAGAGGTTTATAAGAATCTATACAGCTACATAAGCCCTCGAGATGAGAAAAAATGTGGGGCTGTGAACACTTTACTTCCACTGTATTTTGGCAGATACTCCTGGGGAATGGTATTCTGATGATTCAAAGAGAAGAATGGCATATAAAAATAGGAATCATGAACAAAATTTTAGAAAACTACTTGACATCAGTAGAATACAAAATGGTTCCCTACATTTGAAATAGAAAAGTCAGAGGAAAGACTAAGATGAGAAGTAATTTAGAATTAAACTCACACTGAGAGAAAAGGTAAAAACATGACAAATTTAATTCAGTAATACAGAATACAAACTTTAAATGTCCCAAAACCGAGAATAAGAAGTTAAAAATGAAAACTTTCAGAAACATAATGACACTAAAGACAAAGAAAGGAGCTCTAAGCTTAAAAACACAGTTGTTTCCGGGCAGCACCTGTGGCTCAGTGTGTAGGGCGCTGGCCCCATATATTGAGGGTGGCAGATTTAAACCCGGTCCTGGCCAAACAGCAACAACAAAAATAGCCAGGCTTTGTGGCGGGCACCTGTAGTCCCAGCTACTTGGGAGGCTGAGGCAAGAGAATCACCTAAACCCAGGAGCTGGAGGTTGTTGTGAGCTGTGACGCTACGAAACTCTCCTGAGGGCGACAAAGTGAAACTCTGTCTCTACAAAAACAAAACAAAACAAAACAAAACCACACAGTTGTTTCCAAGGATAAAATAAGAAATGGAAAGAATCAATAAAACAAAGGTCAAGAAAATTTTCTTCAATTTAAACAAAAACTCAACTTTTTTTCCCTTTATTTTTGAGGCAGAGTCTTACTATGTCACCCTTGGTAGAGTGCTCTGGCGTCACAGCTCACAGCAAACTCAAACTCTTGGGCTTAAGAGATTCTCTGTCTCAGCCTCCCAAGTAGCTGGGACTATCGGTGCCCACCACAACACCTGGCTATTTTTTTGTTGCAGTTGTCATTGCTGTTTAGCAGGCCCAGGCCAGGTTCAAACTCACCAGCCCCACTGTATGTAGCCAGAGCCCTAACCACTGAACTACAGGTGCTGAGCCAAAAATACCTCAACTTTTGGATCATTATATGTCAGGTAATGACAATGAATATCAATGAATAAAATACCATGTCTTTAAAAAAACCTTAGCCAAATCTTAATTACATGGATTAAAAAAAAAAAACACCATACAGGTTGACCTCGATTTCTTTTCATACTAAATGGCAGAAAACAATGAAGAAAGTTGAAAGAGTTTTCAAAGAGAAACTAAATCAAAAAATTTATACTCAAATTTTTTTCTTTTTTAAGAGACAAGAATCTCACTTTTTTGCCCTGAGTAGAGTGCCATGGCGTCACAACTCACAGCAACTTCCAGCTCTTGGGCTTAGGCGATTCTCTTGCCTCAGCCTCCCAATTAGCTAGGACTACAGGTGCTCGCCACAAAGCCAGCTATTTTTTGGTTGCAGTTTGGCTGGGGCCGGGTTCAAACCCACCACTCTTGGCATATGGGGCCGGTGCCGGTGCCCTACTCACTGAACCACAGGCGCTGCCCTATACTCAATTTTTTTAAATGTCTGACGGTACAAAAATACATTACTAAATATACAAGGACTCAGAAAATGTTTCCATAAATCCTTCTCTAAAGAACTTGAATAAACTACCAAGTTGAGTACCTTGTCCCCACCAAATAAAAATCAGAAGGTAAAAAATGGAAAAACCAAACATATTTTAAAAAATCTGTTCAGATCACTGAACAGAGACAGACTGAAATAACATAAATACCTAGGGTCCAAATCCACAATTATTTATCCAAGTAAGTAATTATATAGGGACAAGAAAGAAAGAACAATGAATAATACTATTCTCTGTATTACATAGGAAGGGGAAAATCAAGATTGAAGTGTTGACTTTGTTGTGGAAATTATGGATTAAATAGTTTATAGAACTCAAGTTTAAAGTAACAATAATAAAGGGCAGCACCTGTGGCTCAAGGAGAAGGGCGGCGGCCCTATATACCAGAGGTGGTGGGTTCAAACCTCACCCTGGCAAAAAAACAAACAAAAAAGTAAGAACAATACAAATTAAAACAGTGTCCACTTTACCAAGTTAATAGAGAAAACAAAGGAAACACAACATTGACAACGGTAGAAAACTTTTCAAGAAAGAAGAAAAACAAGAATACCAAACAACATTAAAAAAATAAGATCAAATATACTGGCTATGAAAATGTATAAATGGATTAAAGTCCTTTGTTAAAAGGTAAAAGCGTCTCATAGTGGGAAGATCTTGCTCAGTCTTTCTTGTTAACTTTTAAGCAGGATGTATATTTTAGATTATGTCGTCAGTTTTTTTGTTCATTTGGGTTTTTACCTAAAATATTTTTCCCCACATTGTATAGACATTCTGTATACACAGTGTGTATGTATATATTTATGTATATGTATATATATATATACATACACACACATTCCGATTAAAAGTTAACAATTAAAACAAGAAAGACCAAGCAAGATCCATAATGGCCACTGTGGTTCACTCACCTTGCTTTTCTTCAGTGATATATTACATTAATACTTTCCAGTGTTGAATTACCTTTGTACTTCTGGATTAAATTTTTAAGTTTTACCTATTACTATTCATAATTTTTGTTTCTCATGAGTGAGATTTTTATGGCATTTCTGTTTTTCTGTTAAATTTGTCAGGTTTTGTTGACAAATGCTAGATTTATAAAATAAGCTGAAAAATGTTGCAAGATTTCCATTCTATGTTCTAATAATGCATGTGAGAATAAAAAAGTCATCCATGTCTTTAAAATTTATAAGAGTTCATTATTAAAACATGTGGCTCTGTCTGAAGTTGTTTTGAAGCCAATTTGTACAGCTTTCAGTGGTACTGATAACATCAGGTTATCTACATCTTGAGACCACTGTTATATTGTTGTAAGAAGTTTCATTTAATTTTGATTTCAAAGTTATCATAGACTTGAACATATTTCAATTTCTCATTTTTTCATTTTTAATACTGGAAGCATTTAAAATTAAACTTGTTTCTCCATATCATGTTATGCCACCACCCAAATGGATTACATAGTTACAGTTTTTAAAAAAATCAAAGCATAACAAAAGCTATGCTAAAAATAACTGGTGAATGTCTATATGATCTGGGTTAAAAAAACACATTTTAGGTACAAACCCAAACCAACAAGTGAACACAAAACTGACAACATAATCTAAAATTTATGAACATTGAAAAAATCAAAAAGCAGAACAAAACACCTGAAAAAAATATTTTCCCATTTCTGATAAAAGTCAACACACTGTAAATTTTGAAATACTAAAACTACAACGGAAACATAAGCAGACAATATAGACAGACTAATTACATAAGAAATACATGATGAAATAAATATGAAAAATATTCAACCTCCCTAGTTGACCTTCTTTAATTAAAGAAATGCCAATTAACACATTAAGACATTGTGGGGCTTTTTTTTTCCCTACCAAATAAGCTTTTCAATGACCAATTTTAGAGAAGGTATAATGGAAAGGAAAAAAAACCCTACCAGTACTGTTGGTGGGAATATAAAATGGTATAATCTATCAGGAAAAAAACTGAGCAATGTATACAAAGAGCTTCACAACTACACAAACTTTTCTACCTACTCTTTCACTCCTAGAAATTGTTCAAGTAAATAAGCAGAGATATTTGCAGGAACCAGAATACTCACAGTAGTTCTTTTAACAATGCAAATAAGTTAACCTATAACTTAAAAATAATGTCAAATCCCCCTTTTCTCTTGAGTTCTCTATGACTCTACCCATCTCAACCAGCAGTATACCTTAAAAGGAAGAACCCTAACCTGCTACTCTAGTGAATATTTTAACTTAATATTATGAAAGAATCATCCTCTAACTTAAAAAGAAAGAGACAATGTTGTAGAGAAAATAGAACCTTTGTACACTGTTGGTGGGAATGTAAATTGGTATAGCCGTTATGAAAAACAGTATGGAAGTTCCTCAAAAAATTAAAAATCAAACTACCACAGGATCCAGCAATTCCTCTTCTAGGTATATACCCAGAGGTGAAATCAGAGCCATGCAAGACATCTACACTCCCATGCTCACTGAAGCATCACAATTGCCAAGACATGGAAACAACCTAATGTCTGCCAATGGATGAAAGGATATAGAAATTCCATTCTTCAAATAACAAATCGATATGCAATGGAATATTATACAACCAAAAAAGGAAAGAAATCCTGCACTTGAGACAACATGAATGAACCTCTAGGGCATTATGATAAGTGAAATAAGACAGAGAAAGACACATACTTCACTTATAGAATGCACAGAAACAATAAGCTAGCAGAGTAGCTCACACTCCAAGCATTCTGGGAGATCAAGGCAGAAGGATCATTTGAAGGCAGGAGTTTGAGTCAACATAGTAGGCCTTGGTCTCTACAAAAAATAAAAAAGATCAGCTCTGCAAGGTGGCACACACCTGCAGTCCCAGCCAGCTGGCAGGCTGAGGCAGGATGATCCTCAAGCCCAGGAGTTGGAGGTTGGCGTGAGCTATGATCATGATATTGCGCTCCAACTTGGGCAACAGAGCAAGACCCCATCTGGGAAGAAAGGGAGGGAGGCAGACAGGTAGGCAGGAGAAAAGGGAGGGGAGAAGGAGGAGAGGGGGGGAGGGGAAAGGAGGAAGGAAGGAAGCAAAGCTGAGGGAAAAAAAGTAAACTAAGAAAAAAAGAGCCAAGCTGCCAAGTACTTTCACTTGAAGGCAGACTTCTCTCTCTTTTTGAAAAATATGATAATGACAAGAGGTAAATTAGGAATTAATCTATACAACCACTTGTCAAGTAGGTTTGCGTTTCTTTACTAGCACAAAGTCTTTTTAGAGCACTCAATTCTTTAAGAGATTCTACTTCACAGAGTTCTTCCATCTCAGTATCTGAGCTACCCAAGACAAGAATATGAATTAAAATCAAGATACATAGAAAGTGTTGACAAGAACTTGATGAAATTTAGATTCAAGGTATACCTAAAAAGTTGTCTGCTAAAGTTTACACTAAAGTATAAACCCTGAACCAGTCCCATCAGTATTACCTAGGAACTTATTAGCAAGGTTCACTCTTAATGGAATCAGAAATTCTGGGGCTGAACCCAGAAATCTGAGTTTTAAAATAGCCCTCCAGGTGATTCTACCACTCATTAAAGCTCAAGAACCATTGATTTAGACTACATAGTATGAAGAACTATGAACTAAAGGAAAGAAGCCACGGATACGGAATTTGGGTTCAATGTAAGAAAAATCTTGTATTAATCCAAGCTATCTAAAGAAGAGCTAAAGTTCCTTGCTCCCTATAATTGTAGTTAATCTAATATAGCTATTCAAATTGGTTAAAATGTTATAGAAAGGGTTCAAATCGTCTATGACTGATTAAATCTGATAGTATTTTTAGGTTCTCTCCTAATTCACTATCAGTCATCATATTGTCTCCCCAAGGAGACAGCTCAAATTAAAAGTCTTCAAAAATGAAACTCATCATTTTTCTCTACAAATTAACCTGTCCAAGTTATCATTCTAATTAGTATCTTGAGTCTCAAACTAGAAATCCAGGCAAAATTTCTGTTGACTTTCTCCTTTACTGCTTATATTCCTTTTATATCACCAAGTTTTACAAGTTGTTATTCTGCAGTATGGCAGAGATTTAAAAAATTTTTATTTTTGAGAAAGAGTTTACTCCTATGTAACTAAGATTGGAGTATACTATGTAGCCACTCTACCACCAAAATGTTTATTGTACAAGGTCTGACAATTAAGTTCACATACCTTTCTATGGTCACCTTTGAGGTACTACTCCCCGTGGGAAGCTATGCACCGACACCAGCACCTGGTCCATCCTTCAGATCAATTTCGGAACTCTTTTTCTGGAATGGCCATCAGAGCTGTTGTCCTACAAAGGTCTGGTATTTAAGTTCTTGAGCTAATCACAGAAAAAGTGCTACATACAAACCTCACTGCTAAATAGCACTATGGTACAAAATGGCCATAGGGAGTACTTCAAAGGTGAGTGTGGTGATACTCAGTAATGAGGTATGCAGGAATTTTTCCAGGATGAGTTTGTAAACTAAACTGTCTTAACTTTTATGTCAGAATATTAAAGGCTTTAAGAAAAATCCTAGAGTGGAAAAAACATTTGTCTTTGTTTAACCTAAAGTTTTCCAAGCCATTATTACATAGGCCACACAGTCCCATCAGAGACAATTTAGAGTTTCATTTTCTCTGAAAACTATATTATTCTTTTCAAACTTGCAGCGGAGATCAATACCAGGCCACAAATAATGACTTAAGTATTCACTATATATCTACCACTTCAGCTGTGTGGTTAAACAAAAGCTTCAAGAGGCTTGTGAGGTAGACAAAATATACACTGGTATAGATCACAAAGCTAACAGTATTACAATCGGGACTAAAATGTAATTTCTGACTTCTAGTAATATATTCTTTCCACTACAGATACCATCCCATTTTCATATGCCCAAATCTACTTTCATTCTGGGAGCTTACTTCATTTCCATTGTTTATAATTTTAGAATCTTCCACCACCTGGAGCCATTTCCTATTAAAGAAAATGAAAGGAAAACCTGAGATGTCCTTCCTTTTCAAAAGTAGTTAGTATACCCTTTGCAAATAGGGACATTTCAGTGCTTCCCTACATTTCCTGAAATCCAGATGGGCTCAGTGGGCTCTGTAGAGCAAAATGCCCCACTGGATTTACTTTAAACGCAGTATATAGACTTCTATGAAAACAAAAATATCCCTTTTTACTAAAATCTAATGTGAGAAGTTTAAATCACATTAACACTTGCAATTTTTACAAATCACAGCATAGAAATGATAGAAAAATAAAAAGAAGGCAAGCATAGTTCTCAAAAATATCACCTGTTCAAAGAATTATATCAGGACTATATATGTAAGTATATAAAATTAAAATTTCAGCATAATTTTAATGTATCTTAAAGAAGTAAACATAAAAAAACAAAAACTTTGGCTCATCGAGTAGGGCATCGGCCCCATATACTGAAAGTGGTGGGTTCAAACCTGGCCTCGGCTGAACTGCAAAACGGAAAAACAGCTGGGTATGTGGCAGGCGCCTGTAGTCCCAGCTACTCGGGAGGCTGAGGTAAGAGAATTGCCTAAGCCCAGGGGGTGGAGGTTGCTGTGAGCTGTGTGATGCCACGATACTCTACAGAGGGCGATAAAGTGAGACTCTAACTCTACAAAAAAAACAAACAAAAAAAGGAACAGGACACTAATTCATTACAGAAGGAGAGATCTCACATACAAAGAATTGTAAAAATACTCATATGCTAGAGACAGATGGCTATGTTCCAGGCCTGTGGCCCTGTTAGGAACTCGGCCACACAGCAGGAGGTGAGCAGCAGTGAGGAAGCAAAGCTTCATCTGTATTTACAGCCACTCCCATTGCTCATGTCACTATCTGAGCTCCTCCTCTGGTCACATCAGCAAATGCATTAGACTCCCATTTAAGCAAGAACCCTTCTGCAAGCTACATAGGGGAGGAATATCTGAGTTGCACGCTCTTTATCAGGACCTAATGCCTGATGATCAGAAGTGGAGATGTAATGTGCTGGAATCATCCCCAAACCAAGCCCCACCACCAACCCATCCATGGAAAAACTGTCTTCCATGTAATTGGTCCCTAGTGCCAAAAAAGGTAGAACTGCTCCTCTAGATAAATAAAGATATTCAGGTATAGCTCTATTTTGAATATTAAAGAACTGGAAAAAAGAATGAATCAAAAGACTCCAAGAGGGGAAATACACAGAGTAAGAGTAGTCAAGACAATGAAGTGGTGACAGCCACAGAGGTATAATCTCAGAATTGGGAGGTGCTACCTAGTAGAACAGATAAAGCAGATGGTTTTATCACTCATCCACAGAAAGTGTTCAAGTCCCCTTAACTACCCTTGCCCTCAAGTCTCATTATTTCCAACCCTAAGACTTTTATGAGAAACAAAGATTTTACAAGTAGAAATTGATACAAGCTATTTTTCTCAAGTTAGAACTTAAGTTAACTATTGTTATGCTATGTTAACTGTTTATATTCAACTATAATTTGAATGTAAAACTATGTTACATAGTTGAACATAGTTTTACATTCAAATTATACATGTCCCATTCACAGGACTAAAATACCTTAAAAGTTGTACAGACTATGAATAATTTCCATCATCTCTCACTTATGAGAAATTATTATGTTTAAGATACTAAGTTAAATATTAGGTAAACTGAGGTTTCAAAAACCTGCATAATGATTAAATCAAATGAAAAATTGGCTGCCAAATACTTCTTGAATTTTTTTAAATTGTCTTAGGTCTTTATTATTCTAAAAATAGTAATGGAAAACGTCTTTTTTCTGGTGCTTAATAAACAACACAGCTCTCAAATTACCAGTTTATCCAAATATACTGTGTGACCTATCCAGGTTAATTCTATTACTCTTTTAACAACTATTTTTACCATCATAGCAAACAATGAAAAGTCATTTTTTGGAGGTTGAATATGAAACTAAACTTCAAGGTCCATTAATAACAATTATCATTAATAAAATAACTGAAGGTACTGTTATGAATAAGGTGGTACTTAAGCTAACTAAATAAATTGAAAATTAAGAAAAACTGGTCTGTATGTCACATGATACTATTATAAAAAAACACACACACACATCATGAATAACACTAAGTCTAAGTCTACTGTTAAAACATAAATGAATGCTACCATTCAAGAATGAGAGTATGGCTTATAGTTACCTACTTCTGTAAAAAACATGAAACTAAAATGTACATGTCCCCCATAAAAACAAGAAATTGAAATAACTACTTTTGCTATATAAATTGTTAATACTCAATTCCTATGGGCAACTTAGAAATCATTTAAGTACATCTACTTATTTAAAATAAATTTGTTTTGAAAGGTGGGAAATCCATACCTTTAACTGACTAAAAGCCTAAGTCAGCTATCTAAAAGAACTTTAGGATAAAGAATTGAGCCACAGGTACAAGTAGTGTGATCATCATTTACCTGATATTCATGAAAATCTAAACAACCAGTGATATAAAACCTGTTATGGACTCCACAAAGGCACCAAACTTAAGTACCTCTGTCCAGTAACTTTTGATCTGCCACATTTAATAAAACAAAATATCATCTGGGTCCACATTTTTTTTTTTAGGAGTCTTGCTCTGTCCTCCTGGGCTACAAGTTCATGGCCTCAGCCTAGTTCAGAGCAATCTCAAACTCTTGAGGTTTGAGTTAATCCTCCTGCCTCAGCCTCCTGAGTAGCTGGGGACTACAGGTGCATATCACCATGCCTGGCTAATTTTTCTATTTTTAGTAGAGACAGGGTCTTGCTCTTCCTCAGGCTGGTCTCAAACTCCTTACTTCAAACTATCCTCCTGCCTTGACCTCCAAGAGTGCTGGGATTACAGTGTGAGCCACCAAGCCCAGCCACAATTTTTAAATGTGGTTAAATTAAACAAGACATAGGTTTTCTTTGCTTTCTTTTTTGGTCCCTCCTCCCCCATTTATAAGGTTAGAATCTGATCTAGCATAAAAAGCTGTGACTTTCACTGGGCAGCCCATGTTGACTAAGTGCTAAAAAAAAAAAAAAGGCATTTGCCATTACAACAGCATAAAAAATAACGCCTCAAAGTGTTACCTACTCAGGCCTTTTAACAAATTTGTTAACACTATTAGTTATATTCCTCCACCTTTCTTTTAGTGTGAACTGGTATCAATTATTTAGCCAATTTTATTACATTATTAAAATACCTGCTGATTAAACATGAACCAAAGTGTCACTTAAAAGAAATGTAAAATAAATAGTATCACTGATCAGATATACTCCAAAAATATCTAAAAAATATATAATTTATCTTAGGAAATAACATCAAACATTTCAAAATTTTTTAAAAAACAAAAATGTTGTTCCAGTATTAAAATATTACATAGTATTTAGTTTTACAATGGCTGTTTAAAGGTGCATATTTGGCGTTGTGTTTTAGAGTTCTTTTTTTTTTAAAGTCTATTAAAATATTTTTGTTTTTATAAAAAGAAAATACTTATAAAAAAGGTGACCATATTTTAAAAAATAGAACAAAAATTAAATGTATAATTTAATGAGTAGTTGAAAAAAATTCTTAATTTTATGATAACCAATATAATCCTCAACAAATTCAATCATCAAATTCAAAAATTTGATGAAACCACTACCTTCAGTCTCCTCAATTAAAAACACTCTTACACAAAATCAGTGAATTCAAACATGCATAAATAACTACCACTGTATTGTTTATCTCTTACCCAGCAAGGTAAGAAACAACCTTTTAATACTTTAATTTTGTGAGTATTAAACAACTAGTGTGAAAAACAAGCTGCATGTAAACTATTTCTACTGCCTGAGCTTCAATGACTAGCTGAGGCAACCTGTTATAGGAGGTGTTAATTGGCAATAGGAGTACAAGTCAGAAGCATGTTCCCCATCGTCCTAACCCAGCAAGGCTAGGTCATTAAAGTGGAAATGAATTCTTTCATGTCGACTTAACCCTTTCAATGCATGATTTCAGCTGTTTTCTTGCGATTAATTTAAAAAACTTGTTACTTTTTAGAGTTAAAAAAATGGTCCCCCCTCCCCGACCCCCAAAAGAGATCCTTTGGCTGACAGCTCCAGTGACTACATATTATTTAGAAATACATGGCAAGTTAATTGCAATGTAATACTGCAACTCTCCCCTCTGAAAAACATGAACTAATTGCGTTTGTCTGTTTTAACACTGAAAAGAAGATACAGGATATAATGTTTAGAAATAGCTTGAAACCATTTACACACATAGGGATTCAATTTACATTTCTGTTTGAGGATCCAACAACTGTCCTGTTAAGCAACTTACCCTTGGTATAAAATAGTAGTGATTTTTTTTTTAAATCTCATAATGTCCACCCAAGAATCTCCAATATAAAAATGTTTTGAAACTTATATGGAGTTAAAACATCTTCCTAATTATGTTTCATTATTCTGATAAGGTGCACAATCACAGCATAGCCTGATGACTGGTTGCCAAAAAAGCCCAAATTCCTTTTATGGAATGATCTCAGAGGTTTCCAGATGGCGCATTAATTCTTTAAAAGAAAAAAAAAAAAAGACAGAAAGAAGGAAAGAAAATAAGAATGGAAATGTCAAAATAATGATGCATTGCTTTTCGAATGCCACATTTATAAATACTAATATTGCCATTATCCTGCATTACAGGAATTTAAAATAAAACAATTATATAAATAATATTCTAACTATGACAAAAAAATTAACATATATGTGCTGTATCTTTCATCTGAATAATCTTGAAAGTACTGACTTTAATAACTCACGGTGTCAGAGTAACAACTCAACATTAGAAAATTAATCATCCCTTTTACTATGTACCTTGTGATAAACCAATAAATATTACCAACATGACAGTGGAGACACAATTTCAGCCACTGTTAAAATATAGCTAGGTTCCTCAGTAACTATAATCAGCAATATACCTATTTACTAGCTTTATTAGGAAAGACCAACATAATAGGAAATATAATGCTTCAAGGATGTCAAAAAATGGGGATTATACTATATTCTACATACCTTTCCCTACTTCACCTACCTCCTCTCATAGCTTCCAATTTTATTTGATAAACTTATTTCCTGGCTTTCTGAAAACTTTTTTTCCCAGGCCTACTGAGCTCCTTCAATATAGCAAACCTAAGTGGCTGTCCTGGAGCCAATATTTTGAGAGTATAAAAACTTCAGTGGGGAAGAGGCAGTAAAGTATGGTGATGTAATAGCAGGGGAGAAAGGGGACGGTGACACCATTACCTGATTATAAAAAGACCCCAGCAAAGTAAGCAGGGGCTGGTAACACAGTGCCCAGCTGTGACATTTCTTTCCCTTTAAGACCACCTTTGATATTCACTTTGAAACAATTTTCACCTGCTTAAAAATGTGTGTGTGTGTGTGTGTGTGTGTGAGAGAGAGAGAGGGAGAGAGAGAGAGAGATGTCATGAGCACCAATCACTTTAGACATAGAGAGAGAGAGATGTCATGAGCACCAATCACTTTAGACATCTATGAAATCTGTCTCACTAAAATTGGGATGGACTGTCCTCCATTCTGAAGGATAATCACTTTGCTCCATGGCAATGAAAAAGAAGCAAGCACAATTCTTGACTCATTACAAAGAAATATCATACACAGGTAATTGTTTTCAAACTTCAGAAACCAGAAAATCTTCTGGTTTGAAATTTTTAAGAGTGGCAAAAGCATGTTTTCTTTTATAACTGGAAACAGAGCCCCAAATCAAGCAAACCCTAAATGTCTTACAACAGAATATTAAAGTATCAAGAACTGCTCCACAATAGACCCTGCAACTTTTGGAGTTCTTATATTCACCAATTGTCCTTTCTTTCATATCGTTCTATTATGATACTATTTATGTATTTAAATTACAAAACATGTAAAATAAATAAGCCACAAATTTATTGGTTATCCTGAGAAGCATCCATAAGTTATTAATTAGCTAATCTTCTATGAAATGTTACAAACACACAAAGCAGGCACATTTTTATTTATTCAATAAAATAAATACTCAATAACCACAGACTTGAGAGCCCCTATGCCATGTATTGTCTAAATAACAGTAAGCAGGTCCCTGCCCTTAAAAAGTTTACAAAGTAGAAGACAGGCAAGAAAGAGAAAAATCATAATTGCAACATAGATTAAGTACAAAAATAGAGGCATGTAAAAGGGAAAAAATGGGGATTTTTTAAAGACAATAATCTATTTGATAAAATCTTCTCTTATGCTAAGAATTGAAGAATGTATAGTTCTTTTCCAAGCAAAAAATAAAAGTAAAAAAGAAAAGAGACAAAGGGCAGGGAAAGGCATTCTGAGGAGAGAAAATAACACATACAAAGGCAGAGAGACTTGAAACAATCAGGTCATCCTGCACATTACCATTCCAACCATTTTAACCAATAAAATGGGCTGATTAAAGCATGGAATTCTAATTAGTCAAACATGTGATAATACTGCTGCAATTTCTATGGGTGCTTTTCTAAGAATGTGACTTTTTTTAAAGGGCATCTTTAAAAGTAGAAGTGCTTTTTCCTCATACCCATTTTTGCCTTTATGAAAAATACTCAGCTCTTAAGAACATAAATCAGTTTTTTCTCTGACATTCCTAAAATAAACAGTTTTAAGACAATACATGAAGGATAAGATGATGTGTCTTTCATACAAAATGTTAAGTCTTGGGACATAATAGAATTTCACTACTGTGAAACAGTGTCTTCAGTTTATAGGATTTGTACAAACATTACATTTGACTCAAGAGTCTTGAAGCCAGGTTATTTCTTCTTAACATACATTTCTCAGAACAAAACAATCTATTAACAAATAATATAAAAAGCTGATTATCTGATAGCCAAGCAATGGGCACCAATAGAAGAGAAGACACAGGAGTTCAAGGCTAGGATTAGTTGGATCACTGATCAAAGGAGCTGAAGGTTAAGTGGATGCTACTGTGATGAGCTGTTAAGAGTCACTAAGCAGCCGCAAAAGCTGGGCCCTGGAAGTGTTAACACAGAATACTAATATTTGTATATCTTCTTTCATATCTTTCAGATATGTAATATTTGTATTTTGCTTTATTTTTCAAATGCTATTTATCTCATCTAATGAGACAAGAGAAAGACAAAGGAATATATATATGGAAAAAAAAAAAAAACAGCACCATACAGAGGAGGGAATACAAAAAAAAGAATGGGTCCATGTGGGCACGGCTATCAGGAAAAATGGAGGAAAAAAGACTTGGGAAAAAACCTGGGTGGTAGATATTATAACACACACCAGGTACACAGTGAATCAGTTAGATGTGATGCTAGTCCTTGAAATGTAGTGCTAGAAGACAGAAAATGCACACACATATATAAAAATGCATATATCTTTATAACTTGGATTTGGTGTCAACATAGCAGAAAAGAGGATAAGCCTTGTGGATATAATAAAAGCAAGGCTATAACTTCAAAGAGCCTTCTCAGAAAGCAAATAAGCAATAAACATGTAAGCCAGTAGTTTTGTTGTTGTTGTTGTTGTTTTTTTGAGACAGAGTCTCACTATGTCGCCCTCAGTAGAGTGCTGTAGTATCACAGCTCACAGCAACCTCCAACTCTTGGGCTTAAGCAGAGGCAATGACAAAAGAGAAGAAACACATTCAAAGCTGACTGCATAGTATAATATATGGGAACTAATTACATGTGGAAGAAATGGAAAAGTATAATACAATGGAATTGCAAGTTTTGCCTTGGGCAGTTAAATAAATACAAATAGTTAATCAAGGTATCTAATACCCTTAAGGCCATATCCCAAACCTCCAGAATCTGACTGCTTCTACACCTACATTATAGGATTCTGCTAATTAACTACAACATACAGGGTGGCCATAAACTTTGTGTGTAATTTAAAATACTGTAGTGTGCAATTTAAAACTGCACACAAACTTTATGGCCACTCTTATTTATGATGACATGAAATCCATTTATATGGCATTTTAACTAATTCTGTTTTTATTCTTACTGGAAATGATCTGAGATCTCCTTTCCTTCCTATTACCTTGATTAATTGAGATCTAGCATCACAAAGTTCAAAGTTAATTCAACACAGCTGTAATGACATTATATCTAGTTTGTCTGCAGCATCCAGGTTAGGTCCTGCCTAGAAGGAAAAAATTTAAGATTATCCAAAAACATTATAGCAGTCAGGTATTCACCCAAAGTTAAACATCACAACAGCTAGTGGGACTAGTTTGCTTCTTTATAAAGAAGTTCTTCAACCCCAAACAAGATTGCCACTTTAAAATACATGATACTAAGTTAAATTTGAATTTCAGATATTTTTATTAAATACATCCCAGACAGTATGTGGGACATAATATTAACAAATTATTCATTGTTCATCTAAAATTATAATTTAAATGAGCATCTAGTTGTTTCTTTTTTTTTTTTTGAGATAGAGTCTTACTATGTCACCCTTGGCAGAGTGCTGTGGCGTCACAGCTCACAGCAACCTCAAACTCTTGGGCTTAAGGGATTCTCCTGCCTCAGCCTCCCAAGTAGCTGGGACTACAGGTGCCTGCCACAACATCCAACTAGAGCATCTAGTATTTTTATTTGCTCAACTTGGCAACCCTATCTCCAAGTAACTTTGTTATGCCTAGCTTAACCCAGAGGCAACTTTGTGTTATTAAGCATACCAACACTTTTTTTCAAAATTTGTTACGTCTTTGTCTTTAAATAATATCTTTAAGGCTCAGCACCTGTGGCTCAAGAGGCTAAGGCTCCAGCCAAATACACCTGAGCTGGCGGGTTCAAATCCAGCCCAGGCCTGCCAAACAACAATGATGGCTGCAACCAAAAAATAGCCGGGCATTGTGGCAGGTGCCTGTAATCCCAGCTACTTGGGAGGCGGAGGCAAGAGAATCGCTTGAGCCCAGGAGTCTGAGGTTGCTGTGAGCTGTGATGCCACAGCACTGTATCCAGGGTGACAGCTTGAGGCTCTGTCTCAGAAAAAAAAAAAAATCTTTAAGACTAAAGCACCCTCACTAAATGGAGCCTCTTAAGGGAAGAACACAAACTAAATTGACATCTTAATAACATACATATCATATTTTCATTCATTAACAAACAAATACATCGTTTACTTTAGGCAAGAAAACATTCACAGTTCAGACCACACCATGCACACAGTTCTGCTGGTCTCACTGGCGCCTCCCCCATAGCATGGCTAACAGTGAACTTTCCGCTCCATAGCTGCCCTGGATTTTCTCTGCTACAAAAGTCTGTGCTTCATCATGACTTATGTCTCCATCAAGTCAAACACTCTGGCATTTCCTTGTTTGTACCTCACAGTATCTACATAAGAGCTCTGCATACACTTACTAAGTGTTAGAATACCATAAAAGTCAAGTCAAAAAGTTGAGAGAAGGCTACTCACATAATTGAAAGAGTTCCACGCTAGAGAAAGATCACCAAACACACACAAAAAAGATGCTCAATAAATAACTCTTCAGTCTCTTTATAAATAAGTGCAGTTTTAGCTTTTATTTTTGACTCGCTCTCTCACCTACAAACATGCCAAGCAAGCATTCTGATGCCTCTGTGAGCCAGGCATACATGAACATGCCAAAGGCAATCCTTTGCCTGTGTGGTCTCCATTAAGAAGTTTAGATGCCTTCTCTCAGAAAGATAAGCAGATCCAAAGGGCAAAAGAAATGAGAGGCTCCAGAAAAGGGAACCTGGGTTTGAAGCACGCTTGGAGAAGACTGAGATAGTAAACCAATGAAACAGCTGACTGGGCACTTAGGTTTACTTAGAGAGCTGACCTGTCTTTGGACTAAGAGTATAAAGTTGCCTCCTTCAGAGAGAGGGAGGCCAGTGAGGGAAGTATGTCAGCAGCAGAGAGGAGGAGTAAAGGGGCAATCACCCAAAGTGAACAACAAACATCTTCTCCAACCAGTATTATTTACTTTATTTCTTTTAAAATTTATTTTGAAAAATTTAAGAAATACAAAGAGGTCTAGTGAATAATACAATAAATTCACTACCCATCTTATGAAACGTAAAATCACTAAAGCAGGAGGGTTGAGGCTTCTATGTCCTTCCTCCTGGTTGACTCTACAACTCCAGATGCATCCACTATTCTAATTTTGATGAATTCATTTCTTTATACTTTTACTACATAGATAGACATAGCTAATATACAGCATCTTTAAAGGTTTTTAAATTGTATATAAAAATCATATAAAATGTATTATTCTTCCACTTGCTTTTGCCTTAATCATGTTAGTATGAATTAATCTTGATTTCATGAAGATCACTCATTTTCACATCTTTACGAAATTCTGTGAAGCACAATTATATACACATTCTCCAACTAATGAATAATTAGGCTGTTTTCAAACTTTTGTATTATAAAACTAGGGATCAGCAAACTACAACCTGTGTACAAACCAGGTGACTTTTTTTAAAATGAGAATTTATTCAAATACAGCCCTGCCTATTCATGTCTGCAGTTTATATACGGCTGCTTTAGCACTCAATGGTGGAGTGGAATAGTAGTCGTGACAGAGATCATACAGCCCACAAGCCTGTAATATTTATTACTATCTGGCCGCTTAAGGAAAAGATTACCAATCCTTGTTATCAACAATGCTGTTATGAATGTCCTAGTATCCATATGGGAAGCTTTCTCTAAGGAATGTAATTCGGAAAAGATCTGCTAGGTTTAGGGTAGGTAAATCTTTATTGTCATTACATTCTGCCAAAATGTGTTACAATGGGATTGTATACTTCCATTAGCTTACATGTGTTTACAAAATATTCATGTTTCTTCTAAAGTCCCTATCTTTTGCCCATTTAAAAATTTAGTATTCTCCTTATTGATTTGCAGAAGCTCAATATATACTGCTTCCTAATACTCTTGTCAATTGTATACTAGGTATATCATTCCCATTCTGTGCTCACTGTTTTGCTTTTTAAATTTCTTCATGCCCCAGGTACATCTGAAAACAAGTATTAAGATAACAAAACTAACAAAGGGGTAAAGATTACACGGTTTAATACATTTAAAGTACTTAGAAAAGTACCTGGCACATACTAAGTGTTCCAAAATGTTACCTATTTTTTGATGGTGTTTTTAGATGAAAGTAAGTTTTAAATTTCAATGAAATTTAATCAGTCTGTCCCTTTATTTTTGTGCTATCTTAAGAAAGCCTGCCCTATACATTCAATTTTAAACATCATAAAACAATCTAAGTCATCTCATTTATTCACTACCTCTGAATACTAAGAAAGAATAGCATTTCCTGTTAATTTGGTTTCAAATAACGAATGCGAGCAGATTTTCTTAAAATCTCAGTACAATTTTAGCACTAATCTCTCTAGTTTAAGTAAAGAATTTCATCTAGAATAGTTATTCTAACACAAACTTTTCCCTTTAAAAAGTAAATTAAAAGGGCATCAGCTTATGTCCAAGATAGAGTAACAAGGATTAAATTTATATTCCCACCTTAAACAAACAAACCAAAAAAACAGACAAAACTGTATGAAATAATGAATGGTTTGTAAGACACTGTGAACAGGCAATTAGGAAACGAATTAGGTGTGCCTTACTACTACCCTAAACTATTGCCTTGAAACAGTTTACAGGTTATAATGTCAGGGAGAAGGAAGCCAGACAGCGGCCAGTGGGCTTTCTGAGGTGAGGTGATAGATCTGAGATTCCTTACTGGGAGACAAAAATAGCTTGAGCTATCTGGACACAGTACCACAGAAAAAAATAGCTGCAAAAAGAGAAAACTCTAGCGCACTTCAAAGGATTCTCTTTCAATATTCAGCTGAGTACTGATCAGTGCAAGTGGGTGAAGAAACCAGGTGAAGAAACTGCCCAATTCTGGGGAAAGAATCCTCCAAAAGGATTACAGAGAAGAGTACCTACCTCCCATACAGCACTGGAAACACTGCCTGATCCCACCAGCCAAACTGGAAAATTTCAAAATTCATAAGCCATTGACTACATTAGACAGAGGTCTAGCCTCACTAGTGGAAAATAATAAGTCTTACAAAAGGCACTGCTCCAGTCCTACTTAACAAATAGTAAAAAACTAGAAAGAATCAAATAAGTTCCAAATAATTCAACTGCATCCACAGCAGATATCAAGAATATTTATAAGAATATGGCTCAGAGCCCATAGATCAGCAGTTAGGGCACCAGCCACATACGTGGAGGCTGGGGGGTTCGAATCCAGCCTGGGCCTGCCAAACAACGACAACTGCAACAAAAAAATAGCTGGGTATTGTGTCGGGCACCTGTAGTCCCAGCTACTTGGGACACTGAGGCAAGAGAATCGCCTAAGCCCAAGAGTTTGAGGTCGCTGTGATGCCGGCACTCTACGGAGGGCAACACAGTGAGTCTCTTGTCTCAAAAAAATAAAAAATACCTAGCACACAAGGTAAAAACTTACAATGTGAAGCATGTAGGAAAAATGAACAGATATGCAAAGAATCAAGAAAATATGACCCACAGGAGGAGACCAATCAATCAGCTGAAACCAAGAACTGATAGGGATGTTAAAATTAGCAAAGACATTAGAAAGTTTAAACTGTTGAAAAGTTAAGCAGAGACACATAAAACATAAACTTCTTAAGATGGAAACTACAATTTATCATAACAATGTATCCTTGTTACATTATTGTTACAAGGATAATACCTTGTAACAATAATGTAACATTCAAATACTATAAGTGAAATAGAGTATCACCTGAAGGTTGACTATGCTAAATTAAAGATGTATACTATAATAACAAGTTATAGCTAAAAATCCAATGATGGAAATATAGCAGAATCATAAAAATATTCTATACATCTGAAAAGAGGCAGAAAAAGGAACATGTTCCTGATTTCACTTCCACTCTGCCAAGTTTAACAAGAAATTTAGGAATGTTTGTTCATTGCTCAAATTCAAGCTCCAATACTTGCAGGATGACACACAACATGCAATGACAATGAACACCATTCAGCAAGAAACCACCACACCTTAACATGAACACAGCTGTGACATGCCTGGTATGCCAAGGGTATAAAAACCTCACTGTCTATATGGTGCTGCCAACTTACGTGCATGGTGGCAAGTTCTTAATTGTCAGACCCTGTATTTATTAAGAGAAAACTGGTTAAATAAATTATGGTTCATCAATAAAATGGAAAAGCAAATCACCATTTAACAAGGCATTTATGGATATTGGATGGGACAAACTTTAGAATACAGTTTTAAGTATATATATACTGTCCAATATATATTAATAGTAGCAACTGGCCATAAGCAACTATTTAAAAATTAAGTAAAATTTAAATTCTAGGGGTATCCAACTTGAAGCCTGTGGACACAGGCAGATTATTTGAGGACTGTTTTGCTTATCTGTGGTGTCAGATATGACAAAAAGTATGCATGAACCTTTTGCTCATAAGCTTTTGTTGGCTCATAAGCTTATGTGTTTACTGTATAGCCCCAGATAACCCTTACTCTTCCAATGTGGAGTAGAAAAGAAAAATGGTTGAACACCCTGATTAAATGTTTAATTCTTCAGTCATATCAGCCACATTCTAGGCCTCGAACCACATGGCTACCATGTTGGGCACCTAGATTTAACACATTTCCACCTTCACAGAAAGTTCCATTCAACAGGCACTAACATAGACTCTTTGAAAGATACAAAGAAATTAACAATAGAGGTTGTTTCTAGAGAAGAAAACTTGGAAAGCAAGGACACAGTATTTAACATATGTCCATTTATAACTTCTGAACTATGTAACTAGTACCTATTTAAAAATGACTATTTACTTATTTAAAAAGACCTTGTTTCTCAGAAAAACTTCCTAAATTATGCTAATTAGAAGCAAAAAGGCTCAGAAGTTCTGAGGCATGGGAGAGGTTAAAGAACAGGATCATTTCTCTGCGATGTCCTGATCAGTACCCTAACTTCATTATGCATTCATCTATACACAATACTATTTAGAACACCACACAGAAGACTGCATAGTTCCTATTTCTGAGGAATTATGGGTACAGAAAAAGAAAAATACTTCAGAAGAAAAATGTTCACAAAGCATGAAAGAATGGCAGTAGTCAAAGGAAGAGGGGGAAATTCTATTCTTCTCAGAAGGCACAAGCCAAACCTGGTCACATATATTTCCTTTATTATCTCTCTCTTGCCTTTTTTTTTTTTTTTTAAAGATGGGGTCTCCTTCCATCACTCAGGCTAGAGTACAGTGTTGTGATCATGGCTGACTACTGCCTCCCACTCCTGGGCTCAAGTGATCCTTCTGCCTCACTTTCCCAAAAAGGTGAGATAACACACACAAGCCACCATGCCCAGCTAATTAATTGAAAAGTTTTTTAGGGTCTCACTAGGTTGCTCTGACTGTCTTAAATTTCTGGCCTCAAGCAATCCTCCCAACTTGGCCTGCTCAAGTGCTGAGATTACAGGTACCTTGCCTCTCTTCTTTTCCTGTCCTTCATGTAATGCTCTACAGAGCAACACTCAAAAGGAATATAATTTTTCATTTCTACTCAGAAGCCACATTTTTCCCAAATGTCATAATACATTGAACAAGTTATTTAATTGCTACATTCTTTCATTTCCTTACCTATTAAGGGAGGATTACTGGTTAATCAAAGTTACCTATTATCTATTAACTACTGGTCATTTTTGCTGAGATAAGGGAACAATACACAAACATTTTAACAAGAAGACAGAGAGGCCAGGTATGCCCCCCCCCAAAAAAATTAGGTTTAAATTGATACTTTTCTTTCATCAGGAGATTGTCCACCTAAGGAGGTTGAAGGGTCTGGAGATGACACTAAAAAATGAAATCTCCTTTTGAAGAATAGGAACAAGATTCCAAACTATAAAATCTGTTTTCCTGTACATTAACACTGCATTTTCATTACCTCTTCCTCTTTGACGGATCCCAGCCAATGTTTAGATCTAGATATGCTCCAGAACCCTAACTTTTCACCATCACCTAATACATACTGTCTTTCATAGTAAGTATGAAGGTCAAAGAGTTATCCCAAGGCAGGAATAAGGCTAAGTAATAAGTAAGGTGGTGTCCACAAAGTAACGAGGGCCATAAATTTGTCCCCATGTGGACTGGTAACCAGAAAGCCTGCCCATATTTCAGGAATCTGAGTTTATGAGTGGGGAGGAGAAGCATGTGCAGATCCTAATTTGTAATCATATCCAGAGACATCAGAGGAGGTCAATTTAATAGGGAAAACTTCCTATAAAATATAAGGCCATCAACCACACCATGAATTGGTTAAAAAAGAAAAAAAAGGTCAAGCATGAAATAACAAAGATATCTAATAATTATTTCAAAAATGTATATTTCTCAATTATTGAACAAATTTTAAAACATAATAATTACCAATAAATAACTTAAATATTTTAAAAACATACAGGACAGATGACAAAGTCATTTCACAGAAGTCTCACATATAGAAATCCCAACACTTACATTGCCTTAGGCTACCATACATTAAGGGAGTGAGACACTTGAAAATGAGTTTATATTAGTGAGAAAGTACAAAAAAACTTGCCAAAGTATGCCAGCTCCATGACCCACAGACTATGAGATCGCCTGCCTGTGCCAATCAAATCACCAACCAGCATTACTGTGAAGGCCATGAAAGAAGCTGTTATCACTGTGGTTTAGTCCTAGCACAGCCCAGAGCAACAGACTTAGCAGAACTTTACATCAGTGGCAGGTCTCCCAAGTTCTACATGATGCCACAGAATTCATAAATGGGATCAGTATGTTCTAAAAAAACATGGTGCTGCAAAAGGGAAAAAAGGTTCCACAGCATCAAGCAGTGTAATACTTGAAACCCCTTCATCAAAGTGACAGTTTTCAATTGCCATTTATGATGCCCTAGTCTGGAAACATCCCAGCTAACCCATCTGATCAACAATTTCACAGATGGAAGCACTTGATGGCTAATTGGCAAGTCTATTATTCAAATAAAACAGCTCTCTGTACCTCTTTTTTCATTATTACAAGTCAAGGTACAAGACTGGTCATTGAAATTAGCTTAATAAGAAAAACATCTTATCCAAAATTATTTTGTAATGAAACAACAGATTTTGGCAATTAGTTTAGAGAAACAGTTTCTGCATAATAAGAAAAATATTTTAAGAACTAAAAGGGTTAAGAAACATAAACCTTCTTCTCAAAGTTGTACTATCTATAACCTCTACCTTTATCAATGAGTCAAAATATACATGATGATAGTGAATAAAATAAGTGAAATATTCACTTATTCCTTAAAGATTCTTAAAACTTGGGCTAAGTACTATATGTCAGAATAAGGAAAACCCTTGTAACTATTTTGTATTTCCTAAAAATTTTAAAAGCATCTTTTCATCAACATTTTACAACATGAATAAAAATTATGATTACTTAAGTTTTTTAATTTATGAAGTAGCTAACGACAACACTATAAATATTATCTACCTGAGGAAACGTTGTTGTAGAATAGGCCTTGACATCAGAAAGACTTGTGTTCCAATTCTAGCTCCACTTCTTGTTAGTTCCATGACTCCACCCTATAATATGAAAATAATTATCCCTACCCATGTAGGAGTGTTGTGAGGATTAAAAGAGAAGATTAAATACATCAACACCTCACGTCAGAACACGGAAGGTACTCAACATTAGTTCATTTGGCTGTTCTCTGCTTCTCTACCCCACTTCTATAAATTCTAGAGGGAAATTTTAATTCAATTTTCAAAATATTTTAGTTCTCATTATGTTTCCATATATTTGCTCTAGATCCTATAGACAATGGCATGCCCTACTCAGAGTATCTGGCTATCTCCCTGTATTATTATTATTTTCATAGAATTTCAAGTAGAAAATTTCTAAGGCAGAGCCTTATAGAAAAAGTCATAACATATTCAAAGACCTCAGCTGTATTATAGAGTAGAAATTAGAAAATATACACTGTATAGTAACCAGAACCTGAAAATGGGAAGGAAATAGTAGACAGGAACTGTGAAATGAGGCGCAAACTAAAGTAAAATAAAAATCATCTCCCTATAGTGACAAAGCTATTCAATGGTAACAAAATATACTTGGTAATGAAATAAGTAGTTTCCCATTAAGTACCAGAACAGGGGTACTTTTCCAAAACTACATTTTGTCATTCTTCTATCTATTTTGGATAAGTATTTTGTTTCCAGTTACTTTGGCTCTGGTGTTTATAACACTAGGGAATAAAGATCTAATTAACAGAGATTTAACACAAGCAGGTAAGAACATAACCAAGTAAAAGGAAAGGAAGTGTACAATGAATAAGGAAAAAGTATCATAATCATTCATTTACTCTATTGTCCCTTAAAACCCTCCCATTGTCCCCTTTACCAGTATTCAGTCTTTCAGGGGAGGAGCCTGTGAAATCACTGGCAATAGACTAAAATGCAGTACCGAGAAGATACCCCATGGTAGGTAACCAATGCCCTGCTCTGGTGGCATGCTTCCAGGGCACTCAACTCAGAAAATGTCCCACAAAGAATGACCCTGAATATGTATTGGAGAGACTAGTCCTACCTGGTCAGATTTTAAATGAGTATGATATTTATAAAACTGCCCAAATAATATAAACTGAAATTTAGAAGTTATGTTATACAGGTTTAAGATAAGAACCCCAAAGACCAAAGTGCCAAATCACCGATGTAACAGTAAATCAAACATGTATAACATGTTGAGGGTAGGAAAGAAAAAACACAGATTGGTTTTTTTATGATAACATCCCAAACATTTGGAATATTGAGATTATATTGCAATGTCTATTTCCTCAATTAGACAGAGGTATCTTCTCTTGTCTTTCAACCCATATACTCTATGGGTAACAACACAGATTAACTACAATGCACCCTCCAGAAAATTGTTTCCTTTTACTTATTTGAGAACTCTCAAGAGTAGATCTGAGATCTATCAGGAGCACAACATTTTTCACAGGGTTTAAAATTTATTAAGAAGAATTACACTACAATGACAACTAGAAAGACTATGCTCTAATTAGCTTGCTTTTGACCTGACCTCTTTTTTAATGTTCTATAGTAGAAACATCAGAGAGTATGTGAATAGGATGATTAGGAATTATACTTTTAAAATTTAATAAAATTATAAGCTGACAAGAGCAGCAAATGAAAAAAACATTAAGGCATTTTACATTTTAGCTTTGTTTCTAAGGCAAAATCACTATGGAGTCATTTGTTCTTAAGCAAAGAAATAAAACAATTAAAAATGTTGATCCTTCTCTACTTCCCTTTTAAGAGGGTAATGGCCAAATTAATCTACCAATGTTTAGAAAGGCTCTTTGTAAATGTACAGAGAGGATCACATCAGATACTCAAAGAATCAAAGGAAAAAAGGTCACAAGGAGCATCCATCAGCAGATAAACACTGCTGATATGCAGGCTAAAGAACTCAAGGAATATTTAAGAAACTCATTAAAAGCCTTTTGTAAAGGCCTGCTCCCATTCATGCTATTGTGCCAGTGCTCACAGCAAAATTAAAGTGCTTCAAATGTGACAAGTATAAATCCTGACTGTACTCATTAATCTATGATAGCTCATGCCACAGCAGAACTTCTCAAGCAGATAAAGACAAAATAAAAACAAAACATAATAATCTGTAATTTCTTAAAAACATTATTATAGTAGTTTCATCTCCAGAGTATCCAGTTTCTTTAAAAATGGAAGTCCAATAAGCCTAAATCCTTTTTTACTCAACAATCTCTAATGGCTTCCCAACTCACTCAGAAAATATTCTCCTGCAAGGCCCTGAAAAATTTAGTCTCTGGCAACCTCTTTACTATTACCTCCTTTAAGATTGGGAGAGGACCTGGAATACCTTGGTAAGGCATTTAAAAAGTACTGAAAATTTCAAATGAATTTCTGATTTGGTTTCATTTGGTTGCTTTTTATAAAAAGTACTTAAAGAGAAATGTTATTTAATATCATTTCATTTATTATTATTCCACGACTTTACTTCTGCGTTAGTTTTTTGTACACTAAAAAGAGAATATACATGAATCCTAAGTTCGTTTTGCCTCCCTTCCTTCTCACAAATGTGGTATAGGTTATCTAGGTCTATGCTATATAATAGGGTAGGCACTAGCTATGTATGACTATTAAAATTTAAATTAAAGTTTAGTTCTTTAGTTATATCAAACATATCTCGCTCTCACAGGTATATGTGACTCTTTAAGTTTAAAATTCAGTTCTTCAGTTGCTACAGTCACATTTCAAGTACTTAGTAGCCACATGTGGCTAGTGGCTACCATATTGGACAGTTCACCTATAGAATATTTTCATCACTAAAGAAAGTTGTACTGGACAGTGCTTCTGTAGAACTTGTAATATCTTTACTCAAGAGTTACATATCCCCTCATACCCTTTTAAAAAGGTGTTATTTTATTAAATTTTTACATATAAATTTATATAAATATATCTGTGTGTGTGTGTATATATACACCCACACTAGTTCATTTTGACTACTGGTGCCTGCCACAATGCCTGGCTATTTTTTGGGCTATAGTTGTCATTTTTATTTGGCAGGCCCAGGCTGGATTTGAACCCACCATCTGTGGTGTATGTAGATGGAGTCATAGCTGATTGAGCTATAGGCGCCGAGCCTAAATACATTTCATAACTTAATTTTTTAATGTTTTTTTTATGGTAAAAATATAATTTAAAATGTTCTATTTTAACTACCTGAAGTGAACAGTTCAGTGACATTAAGTACATTTCTAATACTGTTGTAAAACTAGCATCACCATTTATCTCGAGAACTTTTCACCTTCCAAAATTGAAATTCTGTACCTTCCACATCTTCAAGTTTAACATGTACAGTACATAAGAACTAGTAAATAATAACTTCCAATTTCTCCCTCTCCCAAGCCCCTGGTAGAAGGGGGAACCATCATTCTACCTTCTGTCTTTATGAATCTGACT
Organism: Arctocebus calabarensis; assembly: GCA_963573935.1. Classification (NCBI taxonomy): domain Eukaryota; kingdom Metazoa; phylum Chordata; class Mammalia; order Primates; family Lorisidae; genus Arctocebus; species Arctocebus calabarensis. Next base: position 29,844 of record CAUYON010196622.1, read on the forward strand.
ACTCTAGGTACCTCATATAAATGGAACCATATATAATATTTGTCCTTTTGGCCAGGCACAGGGGCACACACCTATAATCCCAGTACTCTGTAACGCCAAGGCAGGTGAATTGTCTGAACTCACAGGTTCGAGACCAGCCTGAGCTAGAGCGAGACCCCGCTTCTAAAAATAGCTGGGCATTGTGGCAGGCACCCACAGTCCTAGTCTATAAGCGCTTATAGTCCCAGCTACCTGAGAGACCGAGGCAAGAGAACCGCTTCAGCCCAAGGGTTAGAGTTTGCTGTGAGCTATGATGCTACAGCACTCTACTGAGGGCAACAAAGCGAGACTCTTGTCTCAAAAAAAGGAAATATTTGTCCTTTTGTGTCTGGCTTAATTCACTCAGCATAATATCTTCTAGATTCACTCATGTTGTTGCATGTGTCAGAATTTCATTTCTTTAAAGCTAAGCAATATCTAATTATATGTACAGTTGACCTTCCATATCCACGAGTTTACCATCTGCAGATTCAACCATGGATCAATAATATTCAGAAATAAAAAATAACAATATGACAAAAATAATGCTAGTTTTAAAAATACAGTGTAATGCTTGCATAACATTTACACTGTATTAGTTACAAGTAATCTAGAGATGATTTAAAGTTTAAGGTAGGGCTTGGCACCTATAGCTCAAGCAGCTAAGACTGCCAGGTCTGGTGTATGGGGGTGGCGTGGTTAGGGTGTAACCCTAACCCTACACCAGACCTGGCAGGTTTGAATCCAGCCCAGGCCTGCCAAACAATGATAACTACAACCAAGAAAAAAAATAGCCAGGCATTGTGGCAGGCGCCTATAGTCCCAGGTACTTGGGAGGCTGAGGCAAGAGAATCGCTTAAGCCCAGGAGTTGGAGGTTACTGTGAGCTGTGATGCCACGGTACTCTACCCAGGGCAACAGCTTGAGACTCTTTCTCAAAATAAATAAATATGTAAATAAAGTATTAAGGAAGAATATGCATAAGTTATATGCAAATTTTGTATCATTTTATATAAAGGACTTGAGCATCTGTGGATTTGGGTATCTGCAAGGGTCCTAGAATAAATCCTCTGAGCATACCAAGGGAAACTGCATATACCACATTCATCCATTAAGCTGTTGATAAACATTTGAGAGTTCCCACCTTTTGGCTAGTAAGAATAATGTTACTAAGGACACTGGTAGACAAATATCCACTGAGGTTTCTCCTCTCACTTCTTTTGGGTATAGACCCAGAATTGGAATAGCTGTACCATGTGGCAATCCTGTTTAATCATTTGAGGAACCATCAAACTGCTTTCTATTATCAGTTGTAGAATTTTACATTTCTACCATCAATGCGCAAGCTCTCTAATTTCTCTAAATATCACCAACACTTATTTCATTTTTGCTTTTTGGTGTAACAGCTAGCCTAACAGGTATGTCCTCCAAAATTACAAAGTTTGATTTCACATTTACACCTTCAACCCATCTGATATGCATTTTTGTGCACAGAATAAGGTAGGAATCTAATTTTGTTTCCCCCTATTCCTTTAGCATCATTTAATGAACTGGCCTCTCCTTCTCACTAAGTTTTAGTATCACCTATATTACAAATCAAGGTCCTATACATGCATAGGTCTATTTCTGGGCATTCTAAGTGATTATACTGGTCTACCTGACTATCTCTGGAACAATATAATACTACTTGTGTCATAAGCATTAAAATATATTTTAAAATTTGCTATAGCAAATTTCTTTTTCCTTTTTAGGAATTTCTTTGCTATTCTTGAACTTTTTCCTAAATAAATGGTAGAATGTTTGTCTAATCCCATGAAAATTCTACTTGATACTTTTATATGGAATGCACTGAACATACAATTAATGGGAGAATTGGTATGTAAGATTCTTCATCCATTAAACATTATTTCCTTTATTATGTTTTCCATTTTTTTCTAGTTATTTTTTCCATTGCTATGTTAAATTAATCTTTTCTACAAAACAGTACACCAAAACTAAGACAAATAATAAAAACATTTCTATTCTAAGACCTACAATAAAGAACCAGAAAAATGATAATTAGCTATAAAATCTGTATACTGTGAGGATTTGGGAGTTATATGCAACTCATATTTAATTAAAGATATTAGTTTCTGGCTCGGCACCTGTGGCTCAACGGGCTAAGGCGCCAGCCACGTACACCTGAGCTGGCGGGTTCGAATCCAGCCCCAGCCCGCCAAACAACAATGACGGCTGCAACCAAAAAATGGCCGGGCGTTGTGGCGGGCGCCTGTAGTCCCAGCTACTTGGGAGGCGGAGGCAAGAGACTTGCTTGAGCCCAGGAATTGGACGTTGCTGTGAGCGGTGATGTC
>CAUYON010196624.1:0-22758 GCA_963573935.1 Arctocebus calabarensis
GGGCTTAAGCGATTCTCTTGCCTCAGCCTCCCGAGTAGCTGGGACTACAGGCGCCCGCCACAGCGCCCGGCTATTTTTTTGTTTTGCAGTTCGGGCCGAGGCCGGGCTTGAACCCGCCACCTTCGGTATATGGGGCCGGCACCCTGCTCGCTGAGCCACAGGAGCTGCCCCATTTCTTCATTTCTTGACAGTGACTCATGTGAAACCCTTGGAGCACTCCTGTATTTTAGGTGGCTCAAATCTGCTTAATCTGTATACCATGGAATATTATGCAGCCATAAAAAATATGGAGACTTTACATCTTTTATGTTTACGTAGATGGAGCTGGAACATATTCTTCTTAGTAAAGTAGCTCAAGAATGGAAGAAAAGTATCCAAAGTACTAGTACTATTATGAAACCAATAAATAATCACCTACACTTTCATATGAAAGTTAGAACACAACTATAGCCCAGAATTAAGGAGGGAAGAGGAGGTTGGAGGGGGGCCAGGTGGAGGAAGGGTAATCAGCGGAACCTCACCTATTGTGCATAAAGCAAGGGTACACATAAAATCTATTAAGAGTAGAGTATAAATGTCTTAACAAATAATTAAGTGAGGTGAAGGCTATGTTAACTAGTTTGATATAAGGATTCCAAAATGTATATAAAATCAGCACATTGTACCCCATAAATGCATTAATGTACACAGTTATGATTTAATTAAAAAAAATACCTGCTTAATCTGTAATCCTAAAGTAGAGAGAAGCAATTGAGGGTCTTCATACAGCAAAATGGGGGCAGGAGACCAAGGAAAGTACTATAAATGTATCTCCAAGTCCCTCAGGAAACTTATACAGGCACAAGAACCCCTCACATGTGACCACAAGATTGCTTAAGAGGCAAACAAATGTAACTCCGTGTGTATTGCCAGAAACCAAAGCTTTGTGTGAGATCTTGACTTTGTGGGGACGGCCAGCAGGAGAGCTTGGACTTGTCTGTTCTTCCCTGATGCTTCTCCTCCCTCTTGTGCTTTGGTGACCCCATCCTTGGCGTGTGTATTTGATGTACTGGGTCCTTCCTTTCCCGTTTTCTAATCATCTTATACCTCACACACTAACTCTTTTCTCTCCCTTCTACTTTCCCTGAGAAAATACCATAAATAAAGACTTATTCGGTGTGGTGAAACAGAAAATCTGCTAACTTTTTTCTGTTCTCTGTCATGAAAATGAAAACATTTGCCCAGGAGAAATAAGTGAAGAGGGCATCACACTAGTCACGGCTGCGAGGCGCTGTGGCAGCCGGCCCTACAGCAGTTCCCAGAGTGCCTGTGTGATGCCCCCTCCTGAGTGTGGGCCGGGCTGCTGACCAGCTTCCCATGAACAGAATGCCAGAAGGGTGGACTATGCTTCTGAGGTCAGGCCATAAAAAGATGGAGGTTCGTGTCTTGCTTGTGCCCTTCTGGGTGTTCATTCACTCTCTCCTTGTGAAGCCAACAGAGAGCTGTGAGCTGCCCTCTGGACACACATCACACCCAGGAACCGAGGGTGGCCCTTGGCCTGCAGCCTGCCGATGTCGGAGTCCTGCTGATACTCATGTGGAGTAAGACTGGAAGTAACTTCCCTCAGTCAAGCTGTCAGATGAGACCACCGGCCCAGTCAGTGGACACCTCACCTTGTCAGAGATGTCACTGCAGAGGAACCCAGGAAGCCTCACCTGATTCCTGGCCCACAGTAGCTGTGAGATAATAAAGATTTGTTGTTGTCCCTGCTCCACTTCAAGATGACCCGCTACACAGGGATGAATAACTTGTGTAGGTGCCACATGCAAAGACATTGGCTGCTGTGGATGCAGGTTTGTTCAGCATCTGTTCCCATCTCTTTTCATTAATTAGCTAGTTCCAGGGGTGCAAAATTAAAAACTGCATTCCTAGGATTCTTTGCGAGCTGAGGTCTTGAATGCAATTAAGCTCTCCCAGTTAGAACTAATTATGTGAATTTTGGACGGCCAAATGAGGTAGAAGCCAACTCTCCACGACGGTTTTCAGCTCAGTGTCTTGGTCATGGGTGTGGGAAGACTTTCTGCAACAGCACTTCTGGATCTGGTCTCAAATTTCAAAGGGGGTGAGAGGCACTGATGCCCAGGGAACCCTTTCGTTTCTGTAAGAGCCATGTGTCCCAGAACTCAAAATCTCAACGGGCGGTCTCCTGATTTTCTGCCTCCCAGTCTGTGGCTCAGGTAGTAATTCTCTTGGCAGGTCAGATTTGTGATCTCAGGGAGAATATACCAGCAGCCATCCACCCCATTCTTCTCACAATTAGCATGGATTAATTCTCTTTCTGCTTAAAAATATCCAACAAGGTTTGTAATTCATATACTGAATCTAGATTCAACCATACAGGTATAAAAGGTGAGGGTTATGTTAATTGTGGGTTTTTTGTCCATCAACTGTTCTTTTTTTTTTTTTAAATTAACAGTTTGAGTAAAGAATGGTTCATGAATTGGGCAGCCCTCAGAGTCAGAAGAGGTTCAGAGAGCTCTGCCTTATAGCATGGGCCACGAACTGTGATACACCAGACACAAAGCAATGTAGAGAAACTGTCTGATCAGCTTCAGTTGGACACCTGCCTTATTTAAGTATGGTGTAATGAGGCATTTGCCTTATTGGGGTGTGGTCTGATCAGGTGACTATATTTTATTTTTATTTTTTTAATTGTGAATTGACAAATCATAATGGTCTATACATATGTATGAGATACAAAGTAATATGGTAGGTAATTTATGAAACAACCTGGAATAATTAAATCAAGCTAATTAACATATATATGTTACCTTAAATATGTTTCTTTGTAGTGAGAACATTTGAGATTCATTCCGAGTGACTTTAAAATGTACATTATCATTTACTAGGATTAACCATGCCATGCCTCATATCCTAAAAGAAGCTTATGTCTCTTGAATAACTGAGAGCTTGACCCCTTTGATCACAGTCTCTACACTCCTTCCACCCAGCCCCATGGTAGCCTCTGATGACTACCATTCTATTCTCTGTGTCTCCAAGTTTGATTGTTTTAGATTCCACATATAGGTGGGAAAATGCAGTATTAGTCATTCTGTGCCCAGTTTGTTTCACTTACATAATATTTTTCTATTTCATTCATGTTGCAAATGTCAAAACTTCTTTGTTTTTCAAGGCTGCATAGTATTCCACTGGTACACATACTGTATTTTCTTTATCCCCACATCTGTTGATGAACACTTAGGTGGATTCCCAGACTTGTCTGTTGTGGGTAGTGTACCAGGAATGGGAATGCAGACATCTCTTTGACATACTAATTTTAAATCCTTTGGGTAAATAACCAAAAATAGAATTGCTGAATCTTAAGGCAATTCTAGTTTCAGTTTTTAGGGCGTCTCCACATGGTTTTCTACAATGGCTATGTTAATTTACATTCCCAACAGCAGTGTATGAAGATTTTCTTTTCCCATTCTTTGCCAACACTTGAGATCTTTTGTCTTTTTCATAATAGCCATTCTGACAGCATGATGTGACAGCTCATTGTGGTTTTAATTTGCATTTTTCTAAGGCTAGTGATATTTCAACAAATTAGGTAAAGAAGAAATGCATCTCAACACAAGAAGGGGAATCTATGAGAAGGTCACAGCTAGCACTATATTCAAGAGTGAAACGGTTAAGCCATTTCCTCTAAAATCCAGAACATGACAGGGATGTCTGCTCTTATGTCTTTTATTTAACCTGGTATTGGAAGTCCTTGCCATAGAAGTATCCAATATACTCAGCAATACTATGAAACCAATTTATAGCTTTCATATGAAAGCTATAACTCAACTATAGCTCAAGAAGAGGGGGAGGGAAGAGGAGGAGAGGAGAAGGAAGGGGAGGATGGGTGGAGGGAAGGTAATTGGTGGGAACACACCTATGGTGCATTTTGCAAGGGTACATGTTAAATTTACTAAGTGTAGAGTATAAATGTCTTAACACAATAACTAAGAAAGTTCGGTGAAGGCTATGTTAACCAGTTTGATGAAAATATTTCAAATGGTATATAAAACCAGCACATTGTACCCCATGATTGCATTAATGTACAGGGCTATGATTTAATTTAAAAAAGACCCAAAAGGCAACTAAATAGAAACGAAAGAAGTGAAATTGTTGCTGTTTGCTAATAACATGATCTTACATAGAGATCATGAACTAAAAAAGAAACATTAATGTTGCAGGACACAAAGTCAACACAGAAAAATTAGGTAGCATATCTATTCCATGAAAAGAGACTTGCTGAAAAAGAAATAAATAGAACCACTCCAATTCACAAGAGCTGCAAAAATAATATACTGAGAAATGAATTTAACCATGCTGGTGAAAGACCTTGTCCTGATAATTATAAAATGTTGATGAAAGAAATCAAAAAAGACACAAATAAATACAAAGATATTCTGTGTTCATGAGTTGGAAGAATTAATACTGTTAAAATATCCATACTATTCCAAGAAATCAACATACTCAATATAATCCTGACCAAAATTCCAATGTCATCTTTCATAACATTAAAAAAAAATCCTAAAATTTATATGGAACCACAAATAAACCTGAATAGGTAAGGCATCAGGAAAACGTCAAAGGAGCAGGCACCAGACTATCCAATTTCAAGCTATAGTAAAAGCAATAGTATAGTGCTGGCACAAAAATGAGCCTATCAACCAATGAAATGTAACAGGGACCCCAGAAAGTAGCCCACAGATATGTAATCGATTTGATTGTCAACAAAGGTACCAAGAATTCACAAAGAGGAAGAGCCAGTCTCTGCAATAATAGTGTTGGATAAAATGGTTATCCACATGCAGAAGAATGAAATTGGACCCTTATCTTACAACATAGGCACAGATCAACTAAAAAATGTATTAAGACTTTGAAAGCAAGACCTAAAACTGGAAAACTCCTTACAGAAATAACAGGTTTGGAAAACTACATGAAGTTATTCAGGGTGGTGACTTTCAGATTTGATACCAAAATTCTAAGCAACGATAGGAAAAACTGGCAAATAGAATGACATTGAAATAAATCCTTTTGCACATCCAAGAAAATAATTTAAGGAGTGAAGAGATAATGGATGGATTGGGAGAAAATATTTCCTAGCCATACATCGGATAAGGCATATTTGAATACTTCAAAATCTATTAAGTAACTATGGAAAAATGTAATCTGACTAAAATATGAGCAAGTAACTTAAGTAGACATTGCTCAAAAGAAGAAACACAATATATTTTTAAGGAAAACTTAAAGTGTGCATGGCCAACTTTCTGTAATAATCTGACACGCAGTTAATTTGGTTAAATTAGTATGACTGTGCTCTCACAAGTTGTACCAATTGCTTCCCTTTCATCGTTAAGAATATTTTTATTTCCACCATAGTTCTCAAACTCTATAAAAATTCTCAGTCCTTTCCTTTCATTTGAGTGAAAAAACACGGAAACTTTATTTACTACTATTCAGTATGGATGAGCAGAGGTTGTTCTAAGATCTACAGCAAAGCAGTTTCAGGCTTACTAAAGGTTAAGTTAGGGTAGGAATGCACGTCACCCCAAACTTTCTACCTGTTCAAATTTGGAAAGCTTCATCTTCCACTGAGATCCTTATTCATTTCTTTACCAGGAGTTTTAAAGGAACAAAAATGATCTCATTTTGGATAAATAAATTATTAAGTGGAAGTAAAACATGTATAAATTTGGCATCACTCTTCCTTTTCTATATAAAACACCTATAGTCAGTGGTTAAATGTAATGTAGAATGTTGAAAAACTGGCCCTTTTAAAAGATTAAAAAATAAAACAATTTTCTTTTCATTCACACAGCTTAAGGCAGTAAAGAAAAAATATTTGTTTAAAAATAGAAATATAATTTTCTCTCATTATTACTGAAAATCAAATTTATTAGAGTTGATATAAACGGCTTTAATACCTTATCTGAAAATGTCCTTTTATGACCTAAACAAGAGTAAAACAGAGAGTAAGAGATGGCTGGAGAGGGGGCAGAGGGAAGGAGAGGGAGAGAGAAAGTCTTTTTATTACAGACAGTGATTTTACATGCTATCCTGCCAATGAAGAGTTGATAACCAGAATTTACAAAAAACTCAAGCAAATCAGCAAGCAAGGAAGAAAAAAAAAAAGCTCATTAAAAAGTGGGCTAAAGATGTGAACACAAACTTTCTAAAAGAATATACAACAAACATATGAAAAAATCCTCAGATAGGCAAATCAAAAACTCAATGAGGTATCACTTAACTCCAGTGAAAATGGCTTTTATCAAAAAGTCCCCAAACTATGAATGCTGACATGCTTGTAGACAGAAAGGGAGGTTCATACACAGCAGGTGAGACTGCAAACCAGCACCTCTGTGGACAGTGGTAAGGGAGCCAAATAAAAATGATGAATTAATCTTTTGTAACCACCTGCATGGAACTGAAGACCATTCTCCTAAGGATAAGGAGAAACAGAAAATAGATAAACAAACACCACATGTACTCACTATTAAATTGAAAGGAATCAATCAACACTTCTGCAAATACAGAAATAACACGCACCGAAAATCAGGCAGGTGGGGTGGGGAGTGACAGGTAAATTCACACCTAATGGGCATGACGAATGCTGTCTGGACAAAGGCCAGACTTACAACTTTGACCCAAACGTAGGAAACCAAAATGTGCTCCTGTAACTTTCTGAAGTTTGTTAAATTTGAAAAAGAAAAACTGATATCGTAGTTCTGGAATACAAACTAAACATGCCCATGAAAAGATGACATATTTCATGTTCATTATTATAAAAGGTGAGTCCTTTCTTGTCCTGTTTTAGTTATATTGTTCACTAACAGAACAGTCATGTTCTGTTACCCGCTACAGTGCAGTGGCGCCATCACAGCTCACAGTAACCTCAACTCTCCAACTCCAACGATTCTTCAACGGACCACCAGCGCACACCACTGTACTTTACTTGGCTAATTTTTCTATTTTCAGTAGAAATGAAGTCTTACTCTTGCTCAAGATGGTCCTGAACTCCTGCCCTCAAGCAGTCCCTGCACCTCAGACTCGCAGAGAGCTAGGAGTACAGGTGTGAGCCACTACACCTGCCCAATTGTTTATTAATGTCATATGCGTGTCACTCAGAAAATATCTCACATCGTAAGGTGATGAATACTCAGTGTTTAAATAGCTAACTTTTAGTACATCAGGTTAGTTCAAGTTAATTTCATTAAATCCTAATTTAATTTGATCAATGTATATTGGAGATCTTTTATTGTGTAGTACATGTAAAAAATGAATAAAATCTACTCCTTGCTTCCAAGAATCTCAAAACTTTGTACAGGAAAAAATATCAGTATAAGAATGAATGGCATCAGAATGGCAAGCAATTTGATGGCACGCAGACAGGTGCATTCAGTGGAATTTCAAAGATGTCACTGTAGTGCTTTCGAAAATATATTATTTTATAGCAAAATCTGTATACTTGAACCACAACATAATGCTAAATGGATTGATTTTACCTCTTTCCAAAGGATTACTAGAAAGAAGGTCTAGCATCAAATGTACATTATACTTTAAAGATAACAGGCTAAGATAAACATTTTATCATTTCTGATATTTGGAACATTTTTCTTATATTTTATTAAGCATAATTTCTGCCTCCTTAAAAATCAAGAGCACAGAAAAACACAAGAGGAAATTATTGATACAATTTTCAATTTCATAATGCTATTTGCTTAAATTTATGACATCCTTTGTAAAAAGCTAAAAGAAAGAATAACTCAAATACGTTTTTACTTCTGAGTCTATATTTGAATTTTCAGCATCTTAAACACAGTTAAGTGATTTTGCTAATGGAGAACTCTGTATTGTTAAATATCATTGGTAATGATGAGGCTTTTCTTCCATTTGTTTTATTTTGTTTCTTAATAACTATATTGTCCTCCAATGATGTCATCACAACTCACAGCTACCTCAAACTCCTGGGCTCGCGTGATCCTCCTGCCTCAGCCTTCCGAGTACCTGTGACTACAGGTGCCACCAGTATCATGCCTGGAAAATCTGTTTTTGGTAGAGGTCTCACTCTTGCTCAGGCTGGTCTGGAACTGAGCTCAAGCAATTCGCTCACCGTGGCCTCCCAGAGTGTTATGATTAAAAGCATGAGACATCAGGCCTGCCCAACAAATAATTGTTTTTTTAAATATTCTCGGTTTTCATGCAGTATCCTATAGTGAGATATTTAATTGAATTATCAATTCAGCATTTTTCTTCATGTATAATTCTATGAAGATTAATAGTCAAGCCCTACACGGAGTCCTAGCCTCTTAATCTGCATCGAGAATGAGCTGATTCATACCTGCAGAGGAAAGCAGAACATAAAAGATCTGAGCACTCAGCCTCTCGGGTCCCAGCTCCTTGGCAGCTCTTAGGTGCCTTCAAATTAGAATTGAATTTTCTTTTTAAAAATGTCATTCTAGGGCGATGTCTGTGGCTCAAGGAATAGGGCGCTGGCCCCATATACTGGAGGTGGAGGGTTCAAACCCGGCCCAGGCCAAAAACTGCAACAATAAAAATGTCGTTCTACTTTTCTCTTTGTTCTTAACAGAACATGTTAGTTTTGGGCTAGCTACTCCATCACAACACTAAATAGAACTCAACAACATTTACTCAAACTGTATAAAATCAGTTACTTAAAGGGAACGTCAGTGGCCTTTCCTTGTTTGTAACCAACACTTAGTTTTGAATATGTTAGCATTCAAGTTTACAATATAAAGAGCAAAATGGGAATCCGAATTTATAATTACATCTTACATTTAAATATACCTTCTCCTCTTTAGAGTCTCTTTATCACAGACACGGTGTGTTCTTGGAAAAGTTCTTTATTTTAAAGTCAAGATTCCCGTCTATGAAATTGGAATAATACTCATCTCACCACAAATCTATTGTGCACACTATGTGTTGGCCATTCAGATTCCCTTTTCTGAGAATCGTTTGTGTATATCCTTTGTACATTTATCTACTCCACAGGTGGCTACCCTTTTCTGTAAAGATTCAATGGTATTTAGGATGTACAGGCCAACAGGCGACATCTTCACCTCTATAATTTTTCTTGTCAAAAGGCTAACCACCTCTTTTGTTATCATTCTTAGCTCACGGACCGTGAGCTGGATTCAGCTCACGAGATGCAGTTCGCCAATTTCTGGTCTGTGAGGTTGTTTCTGTCTTCCTGAATTTGAAGCATCTTTTCTAACCTAGTTTCTAATCCTTTGTTTGGTATACATCTTGCAAACACCTTATAGTTCAACATCTCTCTATGGAGATCTTAATATTCTCCTTTATCATCCTGGGCTACATTTTTTATGATGTTGGTAACTTGTCTGTTTTAAGGCTGTTTTGATCTTTATCCAAGTATATTTTTTAAATTTTCCAGATGCATTATTTCATTTATCATTGTATAGTCACTCATATCATCCCACATGATCTATTATCTCTTAAAATTTTCTTTACTATTACTAGACAAACACAAACTACCTTTACCTTAGAATTTGCTTGATATGATTTTTTTTTCTGGTACTATTTTTCAAGCATCTCTTCTAAAAGCTCATAGATTAATTTTTAATCCAATCTGAATATATAAACTGGAAATCTGAGGTCACTTACATTTACTGTCGATACAGGGCAGGTGGTGCCCGGAAGCACCTGCCCCGCCTTCTGAGCCTCAGCCGCAGGGGTGCTGGTGCAGGCGGACGTGTCCATGAGGGCTGGAGACCAAGAGCAGCAGAGAGCGCTAGCACGCCAGAAGTTCCCGGGTCCCTAATTAGTTGAGGGAGACCACGGCACAGCCTGCGCCAACTCCAGAACTGCCCTCACACCCAGAGAGCCCTCCTCTGGCTGTCTTGCTCCCTGTGAACATTTTACAGGCCTGAGGGTAATACAGGGTTACCCCCAGGGCTGAACAGGGACCCCCATTTCCTAGACTATATACACCCCTACAAAGAACAAGGGGGGACCATCCAACTTAGATCTTCCCCTCTGCCAGAAGCTCTGGTGCTTTTTCTATATTCTTTTTTGTATAATGAATCCGGTCTTACCACTGATCTATGGTCCATGGGTTCATTCTTCAAATCCCCAAGGATCTACTGAAGAAATTCTGGTAACACTGTGATTAGCAGTAGATTCATTTCTTCACTCATAAAATGAAGACAATGAAATCTAATTGATATTATCCATGAAAATTAAATGAGTTAACATGTTAGGTGCATAGAAAAATGCATGGTAGATGTGTTTTGAATTTTAAATGTTGAATATAACTTTTTTTTTGACACAGAGTCTCATTCAGTCACCCTGGGGTTGAGTGCTGTGACGTCACAGCTCACAGGACCTCAAACTCTTCAGCTCAAGTGATCCTCTTGTCTCAGCCTCCCGAGTAGCTGGGACTACAGGCGCCCACCACAACACCTGGGTTTTTTTAGACACGGGGTTTTGCTCTTGCTCAGGCTGGTCTCAAACTCCTGAGCTCAAGCAACCCACTCACCTCAGTGCTAGAATTTACAGGCGTAAGCCACCATGCCTGGCCAATATTACTGGTTTTAGAATCTTGTTTTGAGCTTTCCAATTCCCTTAAATTTTCTATGATCTCTCTCTTTTTCTACTATTTTTACGTTTATTATTTTACATTACCTTTCTTTCTCTACTGTTTAGAAGTTATATATCCTACTTCTGTTCTTGTGGTTAGCCTTAATATTCTAGCTTGTACAATTGAAAGTTTTGCTTTGTAAAAAATTAACAAAATATGAAATTAATCCTCTTCTCAAGCCTCCCAAGGACCTTTGAATCCTTTCGTTTCAATTAGCCCTCTCAAGCTATACGTGTTATTATAACTTCTATTTATTCTGTTAGGGAACTTGCAGTGTTTCCTGAATGTGAAGATACAGGTCTTTCAAAAGTTTTGAGGTATTTCAGATATTTATATCAAGTATTTTACTCTCATCCATTCTCTATATCCTTTTCATCTATAATTCCTAATAACATATTTAGCATTCACATTCTATTTCATATGTCTCTTAAAATGTTTTTCATCTATTTCTCTCTCCCTGCTCTGATTCTTATCATCTTCCTCTCATTCATTTTTTCAAGTTCAGTTTATTCTTTTCAAAAATCTACTTGGTATTTTAATAGCGTCTCTACTGTTTCCACATATCTCTTCCTTTCTTTCATCATTTTAATATACTTTCTTTTTACTCTACATATGACGTTTCCAGAATCCACAATTCTTAGAGTCTAAGAACTGACATTTCCAGAATCCACAGTCTTAAAGCCTGTTATTTTGGATTACTCTTACCTGAAGCACTTTAGAATTTTTATCGTGGCATCATAACCTATGAAGCATTATCTACGGACATACCACGTTGCCTGGGTTCCAGGTTATGTGTCTCCAAAATGCTTCTGAATACAGCTGTGTGCCTTGAGAGGGGTGGGCATTCTGGGGACTTTATTAAGTTTTAACAAATTACTTGTTGGATCAGAAGGGAAGAAAATGGTAAGACAATGAGCCATTTCACTGTCCGGCAATCACGTAAAAAGTGAAAAGCTTCCTTTTGGCCAGGGGCAGTGGCTCATGACAGTAATCCCAGCACTCTAGGAGGCCGAGGAGTAGGGTCGCTTCTGCTCAGGAGTTAGAGACCAGCCTGAGAAATATTGAGACTCCATATCAACTAAAAATAGAAAAACTAGCCAGGCATGGTGGCAGGTGCCTGTAGTCCCAGCTACCTAGGAGGCTGAGGCAAGAGCATCACTTGAGTTCAGGGTTTGGGAGAGCACTGTGAGGTGTGATGACATGGTACCCTACCGGAGAAGGGGAGGGGAGAGGAGGGAAGGGAAACCCCCTTTTTCTACTAGGTAAGTCAGCACTGACTGGAGACAATGGGTTTCAAGCATTTCGATATCTATCATAAGAACTATAATTTATGGACTACTGCCAGGGCTGGTATTAGGCAGTGTTTTTTGTAAACTATATTGTTTACAGAAGTCCCCATTGCCCATCTTGAGAATGAATAATTTACAAGTTGAAAATACAAGTGATTAACGCAAAAAAAGAAAAAAGGTTAAGTTTTTAGGACAACTAAATTTTAAAAAATATTCCAATGCAAAACTAAGGACACCTATGTTGTCCTTGTCCTAAAATACAAACCACGGTATCTGGAAAAATATCCTCCAAATGGCAGTAAAATGCACACACATGTTTATTATTGCAGTTCTGAAATTTTGACTTTTGAGGATTATTTTTAATCCATGCTTATCTTCAACTGAAATTAAACTTCATGAGCTCAAAGAGTGTGATCTTTCTTAACCTCAAATTCATAGTACTTAGCACACTACTTGGAATATGAGTGGGCATTAAATAGACACTTGTTCAGTGAAAACATAAATAGAATAAGTAAGTAAAATACATAGTTTTTGTATGCCTTTGACTTGAAAATTATAAAACTTACTTTAGAGACCCATTAATCCCAAAATACAACTAACAGATATACAAAGAAAGGATTCGGACAAATTTATTGGATTTCCCACCCAAACATTTTGTACAATTTAAGTTTTAATTACAGTCTCTTGAGAAATGTCCTTTAAATATTCCTTTAGGGTAGGTTTATGTGTTTTATGCCCTATTGTCTACAATCTTTTCACTTTCTTTGTCCTATCTGGGCAGTCTTCTTGTTTAAGTAATCTCAATAGCATTTCTGAAGTAAACCCTCTCACACTCTTGGTATCATTAACATTCCACTCGTTGTTCCATGTCAAGTATCACTTTTGTGACGCGTTCACTCTGACATAAAAATTTCCAGAGGGAATATAGATTCACTTTTATATTTTGATTGAAAATCCTTATATTTAGCTAAATTTCTATAGTTGCTCTTCAAAAAACAATCCTAATAGAGCTTTTGACAGGTATGAAACGTATCCACTCTTAGCTCTGTTACAAATACTATGACTAACATAATCATCCTATATGATTTGGCAGAAGAAGCACCACTGAATCTGAGGTGTACCTGCAGCACTGAGTCTACATTTAAACTGGGGTAAATCAGTTTGAACACTTGTAGTTGCTATTATTTATTTCTGATGCAAGTGGGCTCTGATAATTCGATCGCTGGGCAAAAATAAAATGCTCTGTAACTAACTTTCCAGTTATCAGGACAATATAGATGGACTAGAGCAAGCTGAGAGAGACTGGTAAAGCCAACCTTGTGTTTATACACGGGTAATACATAATTACACAAATGATTTCATTATTCACTCAGACACCTCTACCCCAGCAGCAAAGGAAAGACCCTGACCCTGTGGTCAGGACCCTCCGTCTGCGCTCACGGGCCACACCAGCTTCATGGGTCTTCTCCATGCAGCTGCTTTTTGTTTGTTTGTTTTTGCTTGTACGAAAGGTCTTTATGAGGCGAGGAATGATGCAGAGCAGCACCAAGGAGAAGACAAAAGAGAGAGGGGGAGAGAGAAAGAGAGTGGGGAGAGAGAGAGAGAGAGAGTGCCATCCAACCGCTTTTTATACAAAATTATTTCCACCCACATGTATTCTAAAGTTAGAAATTGATAAAGTGTACTAATGAGAGGAAGCCACAGTGAGATGCGCTCAAGGCCCAGTGATTGCTCCAGCGCTCGTCACCACCCTGGGCTGGGCCCTGCAGTTGGAGTCATGGTGGGACGGGAGGCGTGGGCAGTTCCACAAACTGGGGGCGGGAAGTCGGCCAGTTTGAAAGTTAGACGTGGGCTGTCATCCCGGCACTCTGGGAGGCTGGGGAGGAGGGAGTTGAGACCAGCCTGAGTAAGAGTGATACCTGATCTCTGCTAAAAATACAAAAATTAGCTGGGCGTGGTGTGGGCACCTGCAGTCCCAGCTACTCGGGAGGCTGAGGCAGGAGTTTGAGGCTGCTGTGAGCTAGTCTGATGCTACAGAGTGAGACCCCACTTCTGAAAGTAAAAATAAACAATAAAAACGTTGGACATGAAAAAGTAGGTGTCTAAATAGAGTCTGCAGACTAATAATGCTATTTCACAATGTATTGGAACCAATTATTCCATCGCTTCTTTCCCAAACTAATGGCAGCTTCTAAATTTTATAACAATAACATAAAAGACCAAAAGCTAAATATTAACTAAAAACCAATTTCCTCTCATTGGAGCATAAAAAGCTTCAATTTATTTGCAGGCCACCTTTTTTTATGTGATAAGTCAATACTACATGTTTGTTCTTGTAAAATAGAAGCCATTACTGTAATCCAAATTGTCAATTTTTAGGAGGTAATTATTTTCTTCTGTTTTCCTCCCCCTCTGGCAGATTTAACAAGAGGCATCAAAGGTTTTCCAAAATGCAACTACCATTCCCATTATTACTAAATAAAAGTTACCAAATGTTTTGATAATAGTTTCAAGTAAAAGTTATTTTAATGTCACACCTGTTTGTAGTTCTTATGAAACTAAATGAAGATGTGATTTAGTGTTTCTTTTAAAAAGTAGCTTCACACCTTGTAAGGAATAAAATTAGTCACTTGATGCTGCATTGCAGAACTAAATTTCATATTTTAAGCTTCCCACCAAAAATAAAGCAGTAACAGAAACCAAATGAAAGAGACCAAGATATTTTAAAACATATTGAACAGAATTTGAATCTGATGCTGTGACATATTAAAATTAGTTCTCACTAGCCCAACACAGGCCTGGGACATTTTTAGAGCTCTGTAAATATAATTACTGGGACTGTTCATTCATTCTTTTGAGCAGTTTTGTGCAGTTAAGCCATCATTTCTTTAATAAACTAGAGTAACTTTCAGAGTTCATTTTTAAAAATAATTTAATAAAATCAAGTGAGAACATTTTTTTTCTGTGTATGGTCAGTGAGACTTGTGAGATTGAGAACTTTAGCAAATATAAAGCACAATCAATATATCGATGTAGGGATTGAAAATAATTTACAAACTTAATTTAAAAATGCCTGGAACAGTAACTAACAAATATTAACAAAACAACAATGAAGATGTCTGTATGTTCACTTAACAACACATTTAAGGCAAACGTTTAATTAATATAAAAATAATATGCAGTAAATTGATACAATAAAAATAATTGTTCTTGTCGAAGACCTAAAGTTGTGACATCTCGATATGCTTTCCAAACACCTTCTTTAATTTCTCAGTTGTGTTGAGCACAGCTCTTTGTAACCTAAAAGGATGTTAATCAGAACATCCAGGACATTTCTGAACATAGAGCATTACATTTGCTCTGCCATACCAAGCAAAATAGTTTAACACACTTATTTTAACAGAAGGCCCACAGTAACTCCAAACTATGTTGTGTTTCTTTTTTTTTAATTTCTAATACTAGTTCTGGTTCTTAAATATAGCTATCACTAATATTCTCATTCTCATGCTGTTTCTGGGGTGGGGAAAGGGTCATCCTGGAAGTTTTTTTGGTAATTCACCTTTGAAATTTATGTGGAAAGTCTCATCGTAATAAAAATCTACTATTTATATATGCCAAGATTGATGCTACTATATTTTGTAGAACAAACACAGACCTTGCTATCAGACAAACTGGATTTCGACAACTAACTACGCTGTGACCCTGGAAAGCTATGGAATTTCTCACTTCCCAAACTACAAAATGAGAACATCAGGGCCATCCTCGGAGGGCAGCGCGGAGTTTCTGAGAGCCCGCGCCCTTGCCTGCAGAACACAACAGGTGGTAACATCTTTTTTCCCCCCTCTCTTCTTCATTCCTGGCATGTTCTGACTATATGGAGATTAGTGAAAAAGTTACTGGAATAAATCAGCTTCACTAAAAGGCTCATCTACACTGCAGGCAACTTATGCGTTTCCAAAGTAACATTCAAACATTGGCTTTAAAAAGGTATTTACATTTCCCAATTCATATGCAAGAAAAAATTTTTTTCAGAGCAACAATGAGAGAAAAAATAAGCGACATCTATCTGTCTGTATAGTTTAATTCTGTAAAAACAAATATACCCAATCGTATCAAATGTTGACTGTTCATGGACAGGTTAACAGAAATAAAGTACTTCATGTAGGAATCTACGTCTACATTAAAATGTGTCAAAATAGTTTCTTTAAAGGGAAGAACCCTTCTTTATGGGGGTTGGTGTAAGCAGAGATTCCCATTATTTGTCCATGAGACTTAAAGGTGCCATTTCTTTAGCAGGACTTGGCACATACATTTTACCTCTTCAGCCACTCATTACTTTTCACTCCTTGCAGCTTCACGCACTCTGACAATCTCACGTATACTTTAACATTAAAAACACACATGCCTTTAATCAGGAAATCCATTCGAAAATTACATTTTCTACAACAAAACCAGGTCACCATAGTTATATCCAATGTTTCAATTTTGGAAATGGATTTTCCTCTTAGAGCTATTAGTTAACATACGCTATTGTGCTCAGCATTTCGAAAGCTGTGTTCCTAGGAGGGTCTGTTTGATTGTGTGCAAGAATTCTAAGGCATTATAAGTAGTTGTTCTGCAGGACAGGTGCTGCCCTGGCTACGACATTCTCCTGATAAACTAACACCAGCCAGACATACGGAGACGTTTGTTGTCTACAAGTGGTTGGCTCAAAGGTCAAAAACCTGCTTAAAAAAAATAAGTTTATGGAATTAGCACCATAAGAAGTCTTTCAGAAACAAATCTTTTTTCCACCTTTGCATTTTTTTTTTTTAAACTGAATCCCCAGGGGAAAGGAGAGAGGGCAGAGAGAGATAAGAGAGATCTTTCCATTTTCAGAAGGCCTACTTCTGTTTCATTTCATTTTTAAAAAATACATTAATGGTGACAGCAACAACAATAATAACAGATCAACAGCAAAAGAAAACAGAAAGGTAATAGCAGCAGTAATAATTTGAGTATGAACCGCCCAGGCAGTCGTCTGGAAGGGCCCTACTCTCACCTCTTGGCTGATTTCCCATAGATTTCCTAAGACATCACAAGCTTCTTAGATTTGGTGTGGAAAGAGCATTTCCACCAGAAGAGTCAAGTCTGCTGACTAACTAAGCATGGTCCAGGACTTGAAGAAGTCATATCTAAAGTTTAACTGCAATACTAGACCCTAAGAACAATTCAGCCTCATCAGAAAAGCAAGTACAATGAAGTGGTCCCAAGATCACTTGAGTGTCAAAGAGGTTAAACTGGCCTGCAGGTGAAACATAATGAAGCTGAAATATTCCAGTTTCCAGACATCAGACACACGTACAGGTTTAAAGGACAAACTGCCCTCAGAGATCCCCACTGCTCACCACCGTGTACCCATCCGGTTTACACCATATCACAGCAAAAAGACACGAGAGGAGAGGTTTCCAGTTTATGACCTGCGATATCATCGTTTACGCCCACAAATCTTGGAAAAATGTCAACAAGAGCACTCTGAAGGCTCAGGGCTCCTGCACCGACCGTCTGAGTTGTGAGGCGTCTATTTTAAGGTGTGAACATAGCGGTTGTGTCTTCTCTGAAGCAGGCGAGGCCCTTTTGCCAGCTTCATTAATCCCATCAAGCAGAGCGTTCAGATACCCTTGCAATGCTGATCAGGGTTGGCTGGAAAACAGTCATTTAATAGAGAGATAATTCTGGCCTTATGGTTTCCTTGTGTTCAAACGTATATAAAACATTTGTGCCAATATCTTCAGTTTAAAAAAAATATGTCTTCTCCGCAGTACACACACACATGTTCCTTTAGGTTCTGACAGAGGTTTTGTTGCTATTTTTTGGTATGCTTGGTGTCTGGATACCTTATGCTTTTGTATCTTATATGAAATCCCTTCTTGTTAATTGTGTCATCAGTGTGAAAATGAATTAAAACTGCATCCCCAATGGAATAGATCTCTTCTGGTGGCTGAAGGGGAAAAAATAAAAAGCAAATAAACATCAGAATGAATTACTTTTTCTTCAATGCGATGCATATTTGGGAATATCTTTCTTTGGATTATAACTAAACCCTCAAAACAATTTTGAAAAGTAGATATAATGTACATCTTCATTTTACATATGAAGATAAGATTCAGAGAAGAACGTGACAGGCCAGAGGTCACAGGCTGGTCAGAGATGTGGCTGGGCTCTGGAAATACGTCTGTTTGTTTCCAAGTTCTGGACACTTTCTTTCCTAGAACTTGGTGTTTTTCCCCAAATCCTTAAGCCAAATCCTCCTGATTTACAAATAAGGGAGGTTCAACGAGGGTAAAAAGACTGTAAGTTTGCTCAGAAGCTGCTCTGAGGCAGAGCCTCTTCCAGAACCCAAATCCTCCATCATTCCTTGTTTTAATAATCTAAGCTCCAACGAGCTTTGTTGTTTGTATTTCAGCTGCTATTTGGGCAGGAGTCCAATGGTACTACACATACATAAGCAACAGGTACCAGGAGACACTTGAGAAATTGAGAATAATATCTTCAGAACACAATATGTATTCAGAAAACTACATAATATTAATGCAGTGAGTCCTGGGAAAAAAGCATTGAGAAAATGTTCAGCTTCTCTTCTCTGTATTTCTCATGGGGACCTCTGACTTGTACCTGGCACTTGGCACCTGCTCAAGGGATGGTATTACTTGTTGAGAAGGGAACATAATTGGAATGGTACGCATATTCTTTTTCCTTGTATGCTTTAATTTAGGGTGATGAAATTTCCAAGGGAGTGTGTGTTTAAATTAGATTACTAAGTATGTAAACATGTATTTCACAATAAAAAGTTAGAATGTGGAAATTGAAAGGAAATTGTACTGAAATTCATCTGATCCATCTATTATCAGGCAAATTCATTAGAAGTGGAGAAGTGGCATTATGAAATCAATATATAATTACTACACATTCATACAAAAGATAAAACCCAACTATAGCCCAGAAAGAAGGAAGGAGAGAGTAGGGGAGAGGGGGGGAGAGGAGAGGGGGGGCAGGGAGAGGGAGAGTATTTGGTAAGATTTCACCTGAGGTACACAATGCAATGGGTACATTTCAAAACTATTAAGAGTAGAAATGTCTTACCACAACAAATAAGTGAGGAGATGGTTATGTTAATTAGTTTGATGTAAGCATTTCACATTGCATATCAAATCAGCACATTGTAACCCATACATGCATAAATGTACACAGTTATAATTTAATTTAGAAAAAAAAAGAAGTGGTAAGGGTAGAAAGATGTATTTTATTTTGGCAACCCATTTAAACTCCACAACTTGCTTTTGGTAAAAACACTGCTACTTTATAAATGTTAGACAGGTCAATCAAGAATCAATGAGCAGGCTCGGTGCCCATAACACAGTGGTTATGGCGCCAGCCACATACCCCAAGGGTGGCAGGTTTGAACCCTGCCCAGGCCAGCTAAACAGCAATGACAACTGCAACAACAACAAAAACTAGCCGGGCGTTGTGGCGGGAGCCTGTAGTCCCAGCTACTTGGGAGGCTGAGGCAAGAGAATCGCTTAAGCTCAGGAGTTAGAGGTTGCTGTGAGCTGTGATGCCACAGCACTCTACCCATGGTGACACAGTGAGACTGTCCTGAAAAACATACACACAAAAAAAAAAAAGAAAAAAAGAAAAGAAAGAATGAAGGAACGTCTGACACGCCGCAGGCAGTAGACTCACCCCTGATCCACAGAGCCGACCAAGACCCACCGCCGTCGAATCGAGACCATCAAAGAGCTCCACGTAGTCATAGCCACAGTCTGCTTCCTCTTCCAATTCGAAAGTCGGGAAGGATAATTCAAGACGAGAGCCGCGTTCCGACACTAACAGCCATTCGCAGTCGACCTGCCCTGGGTAGTTGTTGTCCCCAAATTGAGAGTGGGAGTACAGGTCTCTGGGTTTTGATTCTGCCTTCAATCGGCCACCACACTCTGCCCAGGAAAGAGAATGAACAAGGAAGCTCGGTGAGCCTTCCAGGTGGCCCCCCGTTCTCTGTTTCTGCTTCCACCTCAGATCTGCTCTCTGACTGGGAAGTGGCAGGGCTGGGACAGGTCTCAGACCAGCGCCCGGGGGAATCTCGGCCGTGACACCCCTGCTCCTGACTCTGGGTAAGTGATGCTGCTTCCCTGATCCACAGTTTTCTCAAGGGTAAAATGCGGATGATAATAATAATACCAATCTCAGTGGGATGTGAATTCAATACATGAAAATTACTTAGCACCTACCACATGGTAACTCAGTACATAAATTTATTGTCATACCTAATACTATTTTTACTTCCAAATAACTATTTACACAGAAAAAAAGCCAGAGTATTAATTTGAGTTGAATCCTAATAGTCTTAAAGAACCTAAAATCCAAAGGAATAAGAACTCAAAAAAGCAACAAGATATATAAAACTCTCCTGTTTATTACAGAACTTTCTATGCAGTGTAAACTAAAAATAAAATCCTAAATCCCCCACTGACTGGAAAGGCCCCTCTTGGCCAAGGGGACCTGGAAAAACCTTAACCCTGAAATCGCAGACACACTGGAAAGGCAAGTCTGACACACCTCGTTTTACCCCCTCCCATTTGGAGTTTAGATACAACAACTAATCAGCATTAATGTTAAAATAGAGGTCACAGCACTGACAAAACAGCCTCTGCGACACTAGATACTAAATTGTGAACAGAAGGGAAAGCAAAGCAAAACAAAGGTTCAGTTGTGCCTACAAGCGCATCAGTTTGCTTTAACAGAGCTCACTGAGTGGGCTGCTGGGGCTGGCTCTGTGATTAGCACACTTCCTTACCTTAACTTTGGCTTTCTTTATTACTGACTCCAAATTTTAGAGAAAGCTTGACTCTCAAGTAATTGCCAGTTAAAGCCTCTAAAAACCCACCTGTAACTTTGAAGGTCCCCTCCTCAAGATAACTTGCCTTTCCTGGCTGAACCAATGTATACCTCCCATGCACTGATTTACGATTCTATCTGCAATTCCTAGCTCCCTGAAATGTATAAAATCAAGCTGTAATCCAACTGCTGTGGGACTACTTAATGGAGCCTTCTTGGTTCTGTGTATTCCTCGGCTATGATATTAGCTAAGAATAAACCTCTTTAAGTTATTTTTACAGAGTTAGAATTTTTTCCCATTAATAATTGAATATATAGAGTAATAATATTTTACTTTGAATATATAGAGTAATAATATTTTACTTACATAGAAACATTTATCTAACTTGATCAGGAAAAATATATACATATTATTGATTATAATTATCTTTGTATCAATAATCCCAGAATCCACTCAGCTGTAGTATGTGTGGTTTTTATAATAAAAAAATTTGCACTTTACCCCTTACTTTTTGGAGACATGTTAATAAGCATATGTCCAAATAGTTATTGCATAAAATTTACTGCTAGTATAATTTATTTTTTTTTTATTTATTTATTTTTGAGACAGAGTGTCACTGTGTTGCCCTCAGGAGAGTGAAGTAACATCATAGTTCACAGCAACCTCAAACTCTTGGGCTTAAATGATTTTGTTGCCTCAGCCTCCCAAGTCGCTGGGACTACAGGCACCTGCCACTTACCAGCTATTTTTTGTTGCATTTGTCATTGTTGGTTAACTGGACCAGGCTGAGTTCAAACCCAGAAACTTTGGTGTATGTGGCTCGTGCAGTAATCCCTGTGTTACAAGCACTGAGCCTGCTAGTATAATTTAAATAATAAAAGATCTCAAAAAAATATCTCTGGAGCCCTGCTGTGAATAATTGTAGTTTAAATAAAGGCAGAGAGAGGGTGCACAGACACAGCCAAGCATGGCTGGATGGGTTGGGCAAAGGAGGTAAGAACTGCGCACAGAAAGTGTCAGCAGAGAGTCGGGTTTGCCTGAGAAAGGACAAGCAGGATTTTCCAGGCTAAAATGAAGAAAACGCAAGGAAAAGCCAAAATGGTGAGCGCTGTGGAGGCTGAAGCCTGACTGTGAAGACGGCTGTGAACCATCCCGCAAACTGCCCCCGGCAAAGATGGTTGGGCAGCTAGAACCCTTACTTGGATTGTTCAGATGTGTACATGGTTTACCTATATTGTGGCTTGGTGATTTTGTTGGTTTTCTTTTTTCATCATCAAAATACTTTTTAAAACTAGAGCAAGAAGGAGCAGAGCTGTCAGGAAGCAAATCAAAGTGCAGATTGGAGGGTGGGGCAGAGAGGTGGGAGGCACTTTAACACCACAGGAGCCCCCTGTGATTTTAAGTGACAAAATATTTCTGAATTTCTGGGTATGGAGCCCCATTCAGGCAGACAAGTGACATTCGGAGACCTTCCTGCAGACTGACTAAGAAAATGTCCAACCGGCGTTCCCAGCACGGTGACACCTTCCCAGGGGGCGGTTGCAAGGTGGGTCTCACTGACTTTCCACGTGGAGGGTCTCACAGCCTGTGGGGAGGGCCGTGGGCACAAGGCCTGCACACGAGGAAGCACTCCAAGTAACGACCAGCCTGGGGATTGCATCTCCCGAGCCCCACAGACTAGAAGCTGAGCGCCTTCTCTTTCCCTCCATGGTACTTTTCTGATCCCTGTAGCTCTGGGGTTATTACCCTCTCTCCCTGGGAAGGGGGAGTCTCCCTGTCAAATCATGGGGGCCCAAATTCCACCTCTGTTCTTCACTGGCTGTAGGACTTTGTCTCACACATCATTTCCAATGTGGAATCACAACAGCACTCATGTTGGAGGTCTGGATTGGTGATTTTCAACCGGTGTGCCATGAGAGGTTATTAGGTGTGCCGTAAGCATT
>CAUYON010196628.1:0-39529 GCA_963573935.1 Arctocebus calabarensis
CCCAAAAGGTGTGTCACATACCAAGAACCCAGCTCCCCCTCCTTCCCTCTCTCTGCTCTTCCTGGAGTTATAAATTTCTTATGGTTTTATGTTTTGCATCTTCAGAGGCAAGGGATTCCCTGCAACCTGTCACCGTCCTGAGGTGTGAGATTCAGGCTCACACCAGCAGTCTTTCCGTTTTGATGCTCCTTCATTCTCTTCAAATTCCGCAGCTGACTTTTCTATGTCCTGACCCCCCTTCACCGGGAGAGTGAGCTCCCCAAGCCTCTTCTCCCCAAGACACTAATCCGATCAACTCAGGGCTCCACCCTTATGAACTCAACTAAACTTATTCACTCCCTTGCTCCAAATACAGCCACACTTATTGGAGGCTTAGGGCTTCAACAGACGAATTTCGTATAGGGTCCCAGCCCCTTTGGGGTCCACAGCAGGAAGGTAGCACACAAATCAGCAAATCACATCTAACGAGTCGCGGCTAGAAAGTGCTTAACCACCGGCTGGGAGAAGCCAGGGCACCGTCATATCAGGTACAGAGGGCCGAAGGCTCCGGAGGGAGGCCAGCCAGTGCCAGAGACGTTGAAACCGAAGACCTTTGGAAGTTGGTCACCCAGCGCCTTCTGTGTTTTACAAGAAGCATCTGAGATGCAGCAAGAATTCCCTCTTAAGGTCATAGTTCATTGAAGCTGCGAGGGGGGTTAAGCGAGGTCTAGCCGCTCGTTGTGCAATGGTCCAATTATTGAAACAATGAGGATTGCCAAGGAAGAAAGGAGAGACATCTTGCTGGAGTCTCCCACTAAGGAGAACATGGGATTTTCAAGGAGGGCCTTGTGCTGGGAGGCAGGTCGTGGTGTAACTAAAAAGGAGTTCTGTGCCTTGGGGCTAGTTGTGGGAGATGGCGAACTTGACATCAGGGCCTTCAGAATCTCAGCTCCCTTGTCTTGCATTAAAAGCCACCATCACTGGTAAATAACTCAAAAAGTCACAGAGTTAGTTAAAGGAGAGGATTATAAAAAACCTAGCAGGGTCATTAAAATGTGTTCTTAAAGCTGGTTATGGTAGAGTTAGTGGCAGAGGTAGGTTTAGAAACCAGACCTCATCTTCCTTCCTGAAGGTTCCCAAGTGTTGGCGTATGGATAGTGTACGAGGGAGTTACCTTTCTGCAGAAGGCTGTAAAAGAAGGCAAGTGTGTTCAATATTTTAACTTATTTAGCACTTCTGGCCCTTATGAATAACATAAAATGAAGATGTCCCATCCCCCCTCCATTGGAGAATATTCTAACTCTATACCATAGTGTACCATGCTTACTATCCTTTTAATTCTCTTAATTAAAGTCATTACTAGGTCTGAGGGGGAAAATCAATTGCCAAAACGGAAAAGGAATAAAACATGTGGTGTCCGGTAAGCACATCTCTCTTTGATTTTAAGCCATCCAGCAGTATGTCCAGCCATGCTGTGTTTTAAGACCTTAAGGTACTTTTTTTTTTTTTGGTAGAGACAGAGTCTCACTTTGTCACCCTCGGTAGAGTGCTGTGGAGTCACAGCTCACAGCAACCTCCAACTCCTGGTTTTAGGCGATTCTTTTGCCTCAGCCTCCCGAGTAACTGGGACCACAAGCACAATGCCCGGCTATTTTTTGTTGCAGTTTGGCCAGGGCTGGGTTTGAACCCACCACCCTCGGTATATGAGGCCAGCGCCCTACTCGCTGAGCCACAGGCGCCACCTTTTTTTTTTGTCTTTTTTTTAATTGTTGGGATTCATTGAGGGTACAAGAAACCAGGTTACACTGATTGCAGTTGTTAGGGAAAGTCCCTTTTACAATTGTGTCTTGCCCCCCAAAAGTGTGTCACATAATGAGACCCCGCCCCTCCCTCCTTCCTCTCTCTGCTCTTCCTTTCCCCCACCGTGTCATTAAGTGTCCTTATATCAGAATTGAATACATAAGATTCATGCTTCTCCATTCTTGTGATGCTTTTCTAAGAATAATGTGTTCCACTTCCATCCAAAGTATTCCATCAAATACAAAGGCTGTAAAGTCTCCATTTTTTTAATGGCTGAATAGTATTCCGTAGTGTACATATACCACAGCTTGTTAATCCATTCCTGGATTGATGGCCATTTAGGCTGTTTCCACATTTTGGCATTTGTAAAATGAGGTGTAATAAATATTCTACTGCAAGTGTCATTATGATAAAAGGATTTTTTTCTTCTGGATAGATACCCAATAATGGGATTGCAGGATCGAACGGGAGGTCTAGGTTGAGTTATTTGAGGTTTCTCCATATATCCTTCCAAAAAGGTTGTATCAGTTTGCAGTCCCACCAGCAGGGTAGAAGTGTTCCCTTCTCTCCACATCCACGCCAGCATCTGCAGTTTTGAGATTTTGTGATGTAAGACCCTAACGTAGATTTTATGCCTTCACCAGAGAAAGTAAGTATCTGTAGGGGGGGATGAAATTTTACTACTAATCTGTTAGGGGTTTTGGCTGGGCCTAGAATTAAACTGACATAAAGCATATTAACAGGAGGAAATATGCAAATTTACTTAATAGAAGTTGCACATGACACAGAAGCCCTCGTAAGGAAATGAAGACTCAAAGGAATGGAGTCATCTTAATACCGAGCTGGACAGAGAGTAGTAAGTTGTGACAATGGGACTGTACGAAGGGTCTTGGGGTAGTTAATTGGTGGAGAAGTGGCCGTAAGTTGAGGACTAGGGTAACCTGGCTTGTTTGTACAAATTTCTCCTGGCTTCATTTCGCATCCATGATGACAAGAATGTTACTTTCCTCCTGGTAGAGGGAAAGCAGAGATGCCTTCTCATGCCTGCTGGGTTTTTAAAATATCTTTGACTCAGAATTGTTCTTGTGCCACAGTACATTCTGAGGGAGGGTGCTCTGAATTTCTTCAGATCGGACTCTGTGTATCAAAGGTAGACATGACAGGTCTAAGAGCTCTCTCATTACCTTCCCTGCCAAACACAATAAAGAGAGAAATCCACGTATTCACTGTTGCTCTATTTGTATCAGCATTCCTTCTAGTAAGAAGCACATTCACTTAATCAAAAAGAACAGATTATCGGAGTCAAAAGATCTGAATTCAAGAACCAGCTGAACCACCTGTAGGCCGAGAGGCACTGCACTTTGGTGCCTGTGTATTCATAAGTAGACTAGAAATGATTGGAATCCCATGTATTCCTTACTACTGTGGAAAGCAAAAGGAGTAACACATGAGAAAAGGGCTAGTAAATATATTGCTTTAGTATTTACCAATATATCTTCCAGGGAGACAAAGTGATGTGATTCAAATAGACCAGCAAAGAGAAAAAATCAAGACAGTTTGTTGATAATCTGCTTCTGAGGTATACTAGTTTCAAATCCAAGAATTTGTTATCACAAAGAAGTTAAGCAAAATACAATGCCATCTAAGATCAACTTTAGGTCAATTCATTCTCATTTTGTCAAATATAGGCAAATGACAGTAGCTTGCCTCAATGCTTTTGTATTTCACAAAAACAAGTTCACAAAGAATTACATTGGTTTTAAAAATGTGATTAGCTTACAGCTTTCTCCACAATTATTGTATTCTTTTGATTGAAAGGAAAAAAAAAAAACAGACAATATCCCAAGAACTAAAGAAATGACTTGAAGATTTAAAAAAACTCTGAGTAAGATCAGGCACGGTGGCTCGTACCCAGAATCCCAGCACTCTGGGAGGCTGAGGCAGGTGGATCACTGGAGCTCAGGAGTTGGAGAGCAGCCTGAGCAAGAGTGAGATCCCATCTCTGCTAAAAATGGAAAAAACTAGCCAGGCATGGCGGTGGGCCCTGCAGTCTCAGCTGCTTGAGAGGCTGAGGCAAGAGGATTGCTTGAGCCCAAGAGTTTGACGTTGCTGTGAGCTGTGATGAGGCCATGGCACTTTGCCCCAGGTAATTGAATGAGAAAGGAAAGAAAGAAAGAAAGAAGGAAGGGAGGGAGGGAGGGGAAGGAGGGAAAGGAAAGGAAAAGGAAAGAAAGAAAGAAGGAAGGGAGGAAGGAAGGAAGGAAGGAAGGAAGGAGGGAAGGAGAGAGAAAAAGAAAACACTGAGTAATAGAAAAAAATGTAAAGTCTCCATCTTTTTATGACAGAATAGTACTCCATGGCATCCATATTCCACAGCTTATTAACCCATTCATGGGTTGCTGGGCACTTGGGCTGATTCCACGTCTTGGGCACATAAGAGAAAAAACCTAATTAAATTCAGGATGGGGGATTGGTGAACGCTCACCCTACAGGCACAACGTAAGGGCACATAGCACATCTTTTGGGTGAAGGGCTCAACTACAACCTGGACCTTACCCAACGAACATGAACAATGTAACCCGATCATTTGTACCCTCACGTGAATCTGAAATATAATCAGGAGTGCAGAACGTTCAAAAAATAAAAATAAAAAACTCTGAGTAAATACGTGTTGAATAACGCATAAGTAGTTTCATGGCAACATCTGCAGTTTATTGTGTCATTTTTCACCGAAGAACCGAATCCTGGTATTTCCCAGTCACAGCCGTGAAAATTCCGACTCTGGTAAATGTGCTTTTTTGTGGCTCCTTCACCTTCCTTCACACAGAGCAAGAAGGGAAGGAACAAGCGTTACTCTTCATTGACAAGTTGTGTCCCAAAACAGTATCAAATTCACTTGCAATTAAGTATCCGTGGAAGGAAAATGATCTTCTTCTCTAAGTTTCAATGATCCCATTTGTTTTCTTAAATGAGGGTTTCCACTTGGAAGTATTTATCAGCTTGGGCAGGGAAACTATTGTGGTAGGGTGTTTATTTTACTGCAGAAAGACACATCTTTCACTTGGATATTGTTAGCCTTTTTGCTGAGGCAAGCTAAATTTGGTAACACAGGGCAAAAATAAAGTAAGCTCAGTATGTGGAGCTAGCCAGGTTTATGCAGGCTCTGTAAGATTTAATTGCTATGTATTTTAATGGTCTCTCTGTATTTTGTCTACTTTGGGACCATAGCACCATAGTGCCTAGCTAAAAGAAAGCATCCATGCATGGATGTGTTGAATGAATATCAACACTGATTCGTCTCTGTTCAAAATATTGAGATATTCTTCTTAGCAGATGGAAGCAAAAAACCAGTGTGGCACTACTGTGCCCCACTCATGTTCCTCCACCCGTCCCTGGGTTATAATCAATAGTCGGGGAGGCAAGTCCTCCTCACAGTTGGCTAGGGGTGGGGATAAACGTCAGTTAGTCCTTCTGCAGGCCAGGGATCGCAGCACCAGCCCAGGACACAGCTGGGGGACTCTTCAGGAGATTGATTCTAAAAAACAGGACGTGAGAAGAAGTGTGCACCTCACTGCCCGTCCAGCCTCTGGGTATTTTTGCGTGAGCACATGATGTTTGAAGCTGCTGCAGCTTACCTGTGACCACACGGAGGTGGGGGGAGGTGGGGGGAGGTGGCGCACATGCTCTGAAGAGACCAGAGCAGAAAGATGACATTTTTCCCCTCAGCGATGTCTCGAGCTTAATGACGCCTGGAATCATCCTCCCCTCCAGAGGGCTCATTCTGTAAGAATGTCTCCTTATCTTTTGAGCTGGGTGTCCTATGATTTTCAGGCAAAAGTATCACAGCTATTAGCTAATTCGCTGACTTCTGGAGTCGGTTGCCAGAGTTCTCAGCATCAGATTTAATGATCAGTCATTACCCGGTTCCAGGTCCAG
This sequence comes from Arctocebus calabarensis, assembly GCA_963573935.1. Classification (NCBI taxonomy): domain Eukaryota; kingdom Metazoa; phylum Chordata; class Mammalia; order Primates; family Lorisidae; genus Arctocebus; species Arctocebus calabarensis. Next base: position 5,716 of record CAUYON010196628.1, read on the forward strand.
CACTAAGATTATTGAATTAGCATCAAGAGTGTTGTTCTCTTTCTCTTTCCTCAACTATTCCAGAAGGCAAACACCACAAGCCTTTGAAGATACACAGTTTAGTAGAAGAGAAACGGGTTTTTCTGTCCTTTAGCCTGTGTGCGGTCCTTTCCAAACCACCTCTGTCCTTCACGCGGGTCATCGAGTGCCCAGGGTGATACCGACAGCCCCACTCCTAAAGCAGGGGGATGGGGGCACCCCAGGCCTCTGTCCACTGAGGGACACCTCCTTCTGCTGGACACTGACTCCCCAGTCCTCCCTGTGACATTCCAGTCACCTCGTCCGTCCTTGTTTCGGATGGAAACCCTAGGTGCACTCAGCATCTGGCTCATACACTCACCATTTTCACTCCGAGTATATGAATTTGCAACTTCACCTCTGTTACCTGGATTTCTTTTCTGACCCTGATAACCAACTGACCAGGGAAGGTGAAGGACTTTGAATTTAATCTAAATGGGTGAAAAAGCCACTAGGTGGTTATAAACAGGGCACTTGGTACAAAGTCGCAGCCAATTCCAGTGCTCTACATTCACTAACCAGACAATTTCCAGCCTTTACCTGACTGATTGTTCCAGGCCTTGGGGTCTACGAGTCTTGGGGAAAGAAGAAAGATGGGGCAGTCAAACCCTGGGCTCAGTTCTCACTCGGATGCACACAGCCGGCTCAGTGGGCAAGCTGCACAATTGCTCAAAGTCCTTCACTCACAATTTCCATTTGAACCATTTGGGGGCAGAAAGGAAGTACGGAAAAAAAATCACTGAATTCCTAATAAAAAATGAGTGGGAGAATTAGTTAAGAGGAAATAACACACCAGCAGTGATCAAAAAAGGCATGACTTCATGATGAAAAGTAGCAGTTGAGTTCATGAGCAAATCCTGGAGAAACTCCCAATCCCAGCTGAGTCATGCAGTCAGTAGACGTCTCATAAATAGACCCCAACTGCAGAGAACTGCATTCGGCAACAGCTGCTTCCTTCACCCGCTAAGTGTCTGTGCTTAAGTGACGATGATTTTGGGGAGGAACCATCAAATGCTGGAGGAGAACTAGGAGCCTGGCTCTGTCTGCCTGAAGCAGAGGCATGGGTTTTGTTGCAGGCCTGGGGGAGCCTCCTCTATCCTGGGGGGCACAGCACACATCCTGCCTGCCCTCTTGGGGTAAAGGAACAATTGTGCAGCACATTTACCAAAAACAGAACAAAACATGTGGGTTCCAACCATTCTGCTTGGCCATCTTAAATGACCTCAGCTTAGTTCACAGGGAACAAACCGAGATAAAAATCTCTTTGAAGGGCAAGTTCGGTAAATGAATGAAGGTATTTGAAAATGTACCTCTTCTATTTGAACATGTATAGCCATTTTCAACAACTGCTCTTGCAATAAAATAAACAAGGAATTATTTATTTATCATAGCTTTAATTGCTTAAATAAGCAGCACATCATTACTCAATGGTAAGATTGTTCGTTTATTCATTCGTTTGTTTGCTTATTTATTTAGAGATAGCGTCTCACTCTGTTGTATAGATTAGACTGCCATGGTCTCAGCCTCCCTCACAGTAGCCTCAAACTCTGGGGCTTGAGTTATTTTCCTGTTCAGCTTTCTGCATAGCTGGGACTACAGGCATGAGTCACCATGCCTGGCTATATTTGCTATTTTTTAGAAATGGTAGAGACTGGGGTCTCCCCCTTGCTCAGGCTGGTCCTGAACACCTGAGCTCAAGGGATCCTCCCACCTCAGCCTCCCAGAGTGCTAGGATTAAGCCTCTGCATGGGCCCTGATGGTAAGATTTTACAAGGAGGAAAAAGTGACAGAGCTTCCTGCATTCTTCCCAGAGGTGTGCCTCTGTTACTAATGACTGGCTAGGGTGTGGTTTAAAGTTACAGGCTTATAAAACAACAGCATACAGCAAACTTACAAATTAGTGTGCTGCTTATACTGATATTCAGGTCGGAGCCAGGAAAAAACAATGAACAGTCTTACTGAGAGGTTTCAGGTAATTCCTTTTAAAAAGGCTACCCTCCCCCTCCCACGTTGAAGAATGATATATTAGTTTACAAAGATTTGTAGGGCATCACGATACAAGACAAAACTGTTGGCCCTGCTTGAAGAGATATGAAATTCCAAATAATACAATTGTTTGGATTTGTGTGAAGACTGAAAATTAACAGGGAACAGCAACAAACGACATTGTTTGCCAATGTGGGCAAGCAGGAAAACTTAATGGAATCTGGCCCATAATTGCAAGAGGAACTGTTCTATTTACCTTTCCCATACCCAGAAACAAAAGATTCACACAGGATTAAAAATTGTGGCTATGAATAAAATACTTCGTTTCTTTGTTTACTTCAAATTATTTTTCTCAAAATTTAATTATAATGCTAAAGATCTACAACATAGTATTCACTTCCTTTTGCCTTAGCATAGAAAAGAATTTTTTACAAAAAGAAAAAAGATGATCACAGGAATTTCTGACTATGTTTTGGGAAAAAAAAATGTGACATTTTTGAGTAGCAATGGAATGTTTTTTTAGTGGGTGGAAACAGTAACAGCAGACACTTGGAAACATAGTACTATATTTTTTTATTTAATGGAAAAAAATACTTTGAACATGTTGCAATTTATCTATAGAGAAGTCCGTGTACAGAAAAGTGAAATGTATTGCTAGTTTTTAGAATCATAAACATTAGACAAAAACTTAAGAAACTTTACATAAGTATTTCTTAAAAATCAAATGCAAAGAAATATTTTGAAATAGTTGTATCAATGTGGTTAGGAAATTAGTGCTTTTCTTTGCTTTCACTAATGTTCTGCAATGTGTGTGTGTGTGTGTGTGTGTATGAAAAAGAAATTATGTATCACTGGTTTTTCACAGATGTATCTTAAGCTTGAGAATACATTTCAGACATCATGTATTCCTCATGTATTCAGTTATACTGCTGCATGTCTGATCTACTTGCTTAGGACCACAGATAAGCTGTGGATATAAATATCAGTTATCTATCAGCTGCCCACAGTACTCTATAAAACAAATAGACATTTTTATGCTAAAAATACATTCATGGGGAAAAACATCCAAGCTTACCATTCCCTTTGTGCAATGCCTACTTTCCCACAACCTCCTACAGGAAGATGTATGCAGGATTCTTTTCACTTGGCCATACAGCCTTTGCTATAGTTTTAATTCCAATATGCTGATGAGTGGAACGTAGCAATACATAGTGACCAGTGGTTCCAATTTTAGCTGGGCATCAGAATTACACTGGGAGCTGTTTTGGGAAATCGTTATAAAGTTATAAATGCTCATTGGAAGGGAAGTAGGGAACAGGGAAAATTATAAATTAGAAATCCCTTGTTTATTTCCTTCTCCCCACAGGCGATTTCTTAGAGATAATCCCTGTTAATGGTCCAAGGTATTATGTGTGTGTATATCTTCTCAGATGTTATGTGTACTATCAAAAACTCACATTTCAACACATTGACTTTAATGATCTCATTAGGTTTTATTAGTGATTTATTGAATCCAGGAGTATCCTATCTATGAAATAGAAAGTTGCTCTAATGAGCTGAGCAGATTGGATGACCTTCATAGACGGAAAAAGACTGTCAAACGCAGAAGCAAAGAACAAAAAGAGTATTGGTTGCTGCGAAAATACTTTCCCTGCCAGGTGCAGTGGCTCATGTCTGTAATCCTAGAACCCTGGGAAGCTGAGGCAGGTGGATTGCTTGAGTTCAGGCATTTGAGAGCAGCCTGAGCAAGAGTAAGACTCCATCTCTTAAAAAAAAAATAGCCAGGGGATGTGGTGGGTGCCTATATTCCCAGCCTCTTGGGAGGCTGAGGCAAGAGGATCAGTTGAGTCCAAGAATTTGAGATTGCTGTGAGCTATGATGCCACAGCACTCTACCAAAGGTGAAAAAGTGAGACTTTGTGTCAAAAAAAAAAAAAAAAAGAGAAAGAAAAGAAAATGCCTTCCTTATGGGTTAAAGAAAGGACTTTCTTATTATGCTAGCCCCTTTGGATGGGTCTCTGTGAATGTCCTTATTTTAGAAAACTGGCTGTTTCCAGGTTTAGCCTAGCTGATATGGCAGCTAGCTCAAGTGACTCTCAATCTGGTTTTGTCTGGTCTTTTGGGACCTACTGCAGGAGCTCAGTCCAAAACCATGGCCTCCCATAAATTTTCTTTAACAAAGTATATAAAAGGTTATGTGGAAATAGAATACGTGCACACTTTTAAAAAATTACTTGAATCATACCATACATATCACTGTTCTGCAGGTTCTGTAAAAAAGAAAAAATTCCTGTCTCACTTAATCCATGGTAAAGGCTTAGAGGTTTTTTAATTGAACTAGAAGGGCTCTAGACAGAGATTTCCAGCATAGGCAAAAGCTTTATTGGGCAGTATCTTGGAAGGACCAGATGGTACGCTTTTCCCTGTGCTGAAAAAAAGGGGGTAAATGAATGTCTTCATTATGAAATGTGGCCTCTTTTTCATTCCCAAGTACACAGACAGCCACATATTCCTTTCTAAGGACACTGACCATCCACAAAAGAAAAACAAATTTAAAGATAGACCTGTGTCACAATATCCCTACATGATACTTGTAATATAAAAAGTACTTGCCCAGGCACACAGAGCTTCTGAATTAGTCTTTCAGAGCCTCATTTTAAAATAGAAATGGACCACGCAGGATCACTGAACATTAAAAAAAAAACAGATGTGAAAGAACAAAACAAAGAAACATAAAAAAGAAACTTTCAGGGACAAAGAACACTCAAGAAGCAGAAGGAAATATGTGTGTGTGAATTCTCAAAGTTATAAGAGAAATTATATATATACTTCATGAGACAAGAAACTGACCTTATTAAAAAGGGGAGCATTCGGAGAACAAAGCCAGCTCTAAATTAATACTATGACAGTAGAAATAAACAGGCAATAGAGGAATTAGAAGATAAAGTTGAGGGGCTCAGCACCTGTGGCTCAACGGGCTAAGGCACCAGCCACGTACACCTGAGCTGGTGGGTTCGAATCCAGCCTGGGCCCACCAAACAACAATGACGGCTGCAACCAAAAATGGCCGGGCGTTGTGGCAAGCGCCTGTAGTCCCAGCTACTTGGGAGGTGGAGGCAAGAGACTCTCTTGAGCCCAGGAATTGGAGGTTGCTGTGAGCTGTGATGCCATAGCACTCTATCCAGGGTGACAGCTTGAGACTCTGTCTCAAAAAAAAAAGAAGAAGATAAAGTTGACGACATCTCTCAGAAAACAAAATTAAAAGGCAAAGAGATAGAAAATATGAGGAAAAAGATACTAAAATAAGGTTGGAACGGAGATAAGAATTCCTTTGGTAGGAGTTCTAGGAACAGGGAAGAGAAAATTGAGGGAGAAATATCAAAAACACAATATTAGACCAAGCCCTCAAACTGAAAGGTGAGAATTTTAAGCGTAAAATTTCCTATGAAGGGCACAGCGCAAAGAATGGAAAAAGGACAACACTGAACAATATCTTTGTGAAATTTTGAAACAACAGGGATAAAAAGAAAACCCTAATCAATCCTACAGGGGAAAAAAAAACAGGTCACATATTTCTGGAAGAAGAATCCAAATAGCGTGAAGATCATGGAGCATAGACTTCATGCTTTTGTGGGGGCAAATTATTTCAAACCTAGAAATAGAAATCGAGCTCAAAACTCAATTAGTAATTAAAAAAAAAAGCTAAATACACACTTCCTCTGGAATTCTCTAGGTTTGCATTGCAATATCACCTGTAATTGTAAAAACCTGTGAGATTCAGGACTGACCCGCTGGAGAGGCCAATACCAGCCTTGTCTCACCGGGCCTGGTGGGGCAGCCTGAAATTAACACGAAGTCTGCACAGTCTGAAATTCAGTGTAACCTGCTGTTTTCTCACTGTTGCCCCAGTGGGAAGGCAGCACCACTACTTCCTGTGGCAACTCAGTGCCACTAGTCCAAGCCCCTAGACCAGGAGAAGGAGAGAGTGGAGTGAGCGTGCTTCTTCCTTAGAGCACAGCACAAGGCTGTATCCACTTAAAAACAACAACAGTCTCTTGACAGACCACGTTGATAACACATACCAACAACTTCAGCTCCAGAGTTGCGAAGTGAGTGAGCACAAGCTAGATTCTCTAAATTTGTTCTCAACTTCTGACTTGATTATGTATATTTGTTCTGTCTTCTCTGGTCAGAGAATCATTCTTTTTCTTTCTTTCTTTTTTTGGAGACAGAGTCTTACTTTGTCACCCTCTACAGGGTGCTGTAGCATCATAGCTCACAGCAACCTCAAACTCGGGCTCAAGTGATCCTTTTGTCTCAGACTGCCAAGTTGTTGGGGGCTACAGGTGCCCATGACAAGGCCCAGCTAGTTTTTATCTTTTTAGTAGAGATGGGTGTCTCACTCTTGCTCAGGCTTGCCTCCACCTCCTGAGCTCAGGTGATCCCCCTATATCAGCCTTCCAGAGTGTTGGGATTATACGGATGAGCCGCGGCCCCAGGAGAGAATCATTCTAAATGATAGAGAAAGCATACATACGAATTTTAGCAGATTTTTAAAAAGACTTTTTAAAATACATATCTCAGTCTATGGTATTTAAAATTCTTGCTTCTCACATCTGGAGCAGTGGCTCATGCCTGCAATCCTGGGATCACTTGAGGTCAGGAGCTCGATACCAGCCTGAGCAAGAGCAAGATAGGTCTCTACCGAAAATAGAAAATTAGTCAGACATTGTGATGGGGGCCTCTAGTCCCAGCGACCTGAGAGGCTGAGATGCAAGAATCGCTTGACCCCAGGAGTTTGAAGTTGCTATGAGCTAGACAGAGGCCAATGCACTCTAGCCTGGGCAACTGAGTAAAACTCTATCTCACAAAAATAAAAAATAATAACAACAACAAAATCTTGCTTCTCTTATCTCCAAAATGCTTTCTGTTTTTCAGACTTGTCATAACGTAGCACATTCTATGTATTGGCTGGTTTAACTCTCTTGATACAAGTGTGGGCTCCCCTTCTAAATACATTTTTGATTCGGTTTCTCTTTTTTTTTCTTTGTTTTATAACATGTGAGCTCCCTGAAAGCATCCACAGTTTGGAGGACTTTCTAGCCATTCTCTTAGCAGAATCACTAATGATTACACAGATGTAATTTTGGCTTCTGAGAGGTTCCCATTCACTGCCATGTGTGTCCAGAAGCATTAGCAGAAAATAGTTAAGAGATTCTTGCAGGCTTTCTGTCACCTTCTGCATGTATCTGTCAGATGTAGCAAGCCCTGATGGCTAAAGTGACAAGGGCCACTAATTCGCCTGCAGAACAATTTTTTAAATTCTTCTGGGGCTTTTTTTCTATGGATGATAGCTTCATGGAAGGTGAGGGTCTATCCTCCGTGACAGTGGGTTGCACATCAGAATTGCCGAGACAGCTTTTAAAGCACACCAGTGCTTGAGCATCACCTTGCACTGATAAAATTAGAATCTTGGAGGGCTCAGGCTACCTAGAATACCAGATAGGCTGTCATCCTGATGACTTTGTTATGAAAAGACCAAGTCCTTTGAAGGCAGGCATTATTCATTATAGATTCCGTTCTGCTACATATGAAGTAGGCACCACAGACAACCCCTTACTCAACCACGTGGAATGGTTAATAGTATGTATGATTTCCCCAGACCTGGGTTTGCGTCCTGGCTGTGCCACTTTTACAAGCTTTGTGACTTTGAGCCCATTACTTAATATCTCCTAAATGTGACATTATCTATTCATTGACGTTTTTAAAAGATTAAATGGGATAATGCATATAAAGTAGTATAACTTTAGTCTGAGTAAACACTAACAGAAAAAGTGTTTAATAATTCTTGTTACTAATTTACTTAATCTCTCTATCCTTCATGATCATCATCCGAAAATGAGAATAGTAATAGAACGTAGCTCATGGGGTGGTTCCAAAAATTAAAGGAAATAAAACATTCCCAATCTTGTACTTGGAACATAGTAAACACACAAAGAACTGTTTGCTGCTGTGATAATAAGCATCTGAAAAGCAGTAAAACAATACCTGCTCAGTCCACTCCCCTGTGTAGTTGCAATCCTCAACTTAGTTCATGCAAGTGAAAAAAACTTACAAACATACCAACATGATATAAAAGTAAGGTGTGCATGTAAAGAATTTATAAAACAGATGCAGAAATTGATGAGTTTGGGTTTGCCAGTCCCTTTGTATGTAGGCTGAATCACGTCCCTTCAAGGATTCACGTCCTAATTCCCAGAAGCTGTGACTATGTTATCTTATGTGGTGAAAGAGATTTTGCTAAAGTGGTTAAGTAAGGGTCTAGAGATGGGGAAATTATTCTAGATTCTCTGGGTGAATCAAAAAATCAGAAGAATAAGGAAGTGGCTCTGGGTCCACCCAGAGAATCCAATTAATCATAAGAGTTTTATAAGAGGGACACGGGGTGCCCAGGGTGAGTGGAAGGAGATGTGGGGACAGAAGCAAAAAGTCAGATTGCCATGAGGACGGTGCCTTGAACAGAGGAAGGCAGGTGGATTCCACGAGCTGAACAGGACAAAGAAATGCATTCTTCCCGAAACCTCCAGAAGCAACCAGCCCTGCCCTCACAGTGATTTTAGCTCCAAAAGACTCATTTCACACTTCCGATGTCAGAACTGTAAGAAGATAAATTTCTGTTGTTTTAAGCCAATAAAAGTTTGTAAGTTGTTACATCAGCAGTAGGAAACTAATACATTTCCTTTGACTCCAAGTGTAAGTCAAAGTGTATGCCCTGCTGACAGCTTTGGGGCACAATAGGCTCATGACCTTTATTTACTGGAATTTCTTTTTCTTCTGAGGTAGGTACAGAAGTTAATTGAAAGAATAATTAGGTTTTAATTCTCCCAAGAAAGAAGGAAGTTGTAAAATCAGTTCAACAAATATTTGCTAAAGACTTACTCTATGCAAAGTTTTGTATACATATTATCTGATAGAAATAAAATTAAATAGTAAATATGACACAGTTTTACACAATGTAAATGTGAAAGATTATAGCCTGATTATCTCAACAGCAAGGTGCAAATCAATACTGTTTCCTGGTATTAACAAATATAGATTTTTGGTCATTCAAGATTATATCAATAAAGTTATTTATATTTTATAGTTAAAGAAATTTGGTAAGGTTTAATTCTGATTAAGTAATTACTTTCAAAATTAGTAAAAGCATATGTATAAAAAGTAAGCATGGTAACCAAGAAAACCATTGTTAATAGCAGAGAATTGTATAATTTTTTGACTGTATGTTTGTAGGGTTGCCATATTTTGTAAGTAAAAACAGAACACACAATTCAATTTGAATATCAGAAAACAATAATTTTGAATATAAATATACATGCAATATTTGGGAAATGTTTATGCTAAAGAAAAATAATTATTTAACTGAAATTCAAATTTTATGGGGCTCCCTATATTTTAGCTGACAACCCTAGTGATACTGCTGTTTGAAAAGCCAATTAACATACAAGCAATCCCGACTTTTTACTTTAGTACATTTATGAAAATCACATCAGAGGAGAAAACTATAAAACAAAGATCATTTAAATCTTACCAAACGTAAGCTTTTACTTGACCAGAAATCACCATTTGTATTATCAGGCTGTACACTGGTCAATTAAAATGCAAATTGAGGCCATTTTTCCTGATGAACATACTTCAAAGATAGATAAAACTCATGAATAACTGATTAATGGTGAAAAATGATATATGGGCTGTAATGACACCATTACAAAAGTAAATCAGTGAAATTTAAAGCCGGAAAAAGAGTAAATGATTGTATATAATTATAAGGTGCTCTGTGGATTATAAAACAGCAAGCCATCTCCTTAGGGGGATTTGGTACACTGGGTGACTTCTAGGAAGTATCAGGGGACATCTAACCACATTATGTTCTTCCTTCTCCTCCTAACCATCCATTTGTCCAGCTGAAATCTAGTTAAATAAAATTCCAAGGCTCCCTGGAGGAAAAAGAAAGGTCACAAAAAGGCAGAGGAAGAATAGTTCCCTAATTTGAATTAGAAATTTTGGAGACAGTGTATGCTGAGGGGATGTGCTGTCTAATTTAGCATCAACCAACCCATGATGGGGGAAGACAAGAAAAAAATTGAATAAACCTTTTTATTTTCTCCTGCGTTTCCCCATAACAGGCCCCCTCTAAAACAAATGGCTGATGCCGTCTACGGTCTGGGGACAGCCTCAGATGTAAAGTCAAGAAACTGTAAAGGGTCAGCTGTACCTTGTAACAGCTGTCAGAGTTCTAATAGTTATAGATTTTAGGGAGCGAGAGATCAGTCATTCAGTAAATAAAAGCCATAGATATGTCTTGACTGTTCACAATGTTCCAAAGAATCATCCCCAAGCTGTTTCCATCTGTCAGTTCATAAAATGCACTTGTTCTCTGGCCTTTTGATGTTATCTCCTAATCTTCTCCTGGTTACTCTTGCACCCTGGGCTGGAACACAGCCAGCACTTTGGCAACCTTAAGTCACCACCCGTTCTCTGAGGTGTGTCTTTTTGAATCCCGCTACCTTCCCACACCTTCAGGCCAATTCACCACCAATTCTCTGATACTGCGAACCTAAAGCTGGTCCTCATTCCCACGTCTCCAATTATCTGAAAATTTTTTCATAGCTGGTTTTATTTTCATTTTTTTTTACATTAGATGTTATATTTGTGCTCATTTTTATATGAATGTATAAATATATATCCTATTTCGCTTAGGTATAAAGGCTTAATTAGATTTCACGTAGACATTTCTGGACATCACGTAGGTTAAATGCGTGCTTCATATTGCATCCCATTAGGAGGTGCGTAACGACACGTCAGGGATGATCGGTTCATGCAAAGCAGAGACAGGAAGATCACTCTGTCATGGGCACTTTTACAATTTCTGATCAGAAAGTACAGTTAATCTGCTACAACCCAGCAGAGGTGGTACTAAAAGTCATCAGGTATGCAGCATTGCAGAATCAAAACCACAGGCTCATGGAGACACTCAGGTAAGAGGCACAACACACAAAACCTTCGTCAATAACACATTAAACAAGAGAAAAAATAAGGTAGGAGCCCAGTGCAAATGATAGCATAGTTTTACACATATTAATTAAATGGTTAGGAAATGCAGGGACACTGCATAAATAGGTCACTTTGCCCTGAAAAGACCTGAAATTTCCATCTAGATGTGGGTGACAGAGGATGACTCTGGAGAATTAAATCATGCATATGCAAGTTCAGGATTTGCCTTATGTTCCAATTCTTCCCTGTCATATTAATCACATTAGAACTAAACTGTGGTTGCAAAACAAGCTATAGCACAAAAATCTGTGGGTTAATGTTTTGACACCCTATGAATATCTTATTTCTCTTCAGCCTTTCTCTTACTGGTTTTAACATGTATTGATTATCCCTGCCTACATCAAGAATTTCAACGGCCTTTGCAAAATGATGACTTTCTAATTGCTCAAGCCTACACTTACACACTAACAGCCATCTATACAAGTTTTTCCTCTTCCTTACCGAGAGTAGTAATACCTCTTGCATTATCAAAAGTCTAATCCTTCTTTTCTTGGCTAATTTTCAAGTGTTCTAAAGCCATGATTTTGGATTCCCTTAGTCTTCCTGCCTTCCAGTTTCTTTAACTCTTTCTCATATCACACGCTTTGAAATTCTTTCACTGTTCTGGTCACTCAATTAAAAAAAAAAAGCTCCAATTGCACATGGAAAATATAATTGGAAAAAGTGGATCTGATTGAATGGTTCTTCCTTACTCTGGACATTACCATTCTAATAATGGAGCTCAAACGTGGTGTAGCTTTGAGTCATGTCTCACTGTTGATTCATATTTTCACTAAAATTGCTAAGCTAAATTTCCTCAAATATAGCTTGTTCAATTTTTTTTTTAAACCAATTATCAAGGCTGGCCATGCTTGTAATCCCAGTAGTCAGGGAGGATGAGGAGGGTGGATTGCCTGAGCTCAGGAGTTTGAGACCAGCCTGGGCAGAAGTGAGATCACATCTCTAAAAAATAGTCGAGTCTTGTGGTGGGCACCTGTAGCTACTTGGGAGGCTGAGGCAAGAGGATCACTTGACCCCAGGAATTTGAGGTTGCTGTGAGTTATGGTGCCACGGCACTCTACCAAGGGTGACAAAGTGAGACTCTCTCTGAAAAAAAAAAAAGAAGCTGAGTATCAAGCACTTCTTGTGTTAAATCCCATTTTAGTAAATTCAACCCAATTTTCCCAATTTTTATGTTTTTCAGTTTTTTTATGCTATCTATAAACCTAAGAGGCTTCAAATTTCTACATAAGTTGTTAATAAATTTGATTAGCCAAAGGCCAAGGCCAGAGCTGCCCTTGACTGTGATCATGCTGACATTTCTTGATTATGATCATTCACCCAGGGCTCAATCTACCAAACTGTCCCTGCTTCTAGCTAACATTTCTTCATCTAATCCTCAAAGATACCAAGGGAGAGACTTTGTCAAATGCTTTGCTGAAGTCCGGATATCCTGGGTCTATAGTAGGCCCCTTTATTTCCCTTTTAGTTACACTGTCTAAAAAAAGAAATAAGTTTAGTGAGACATCACATGCTTTTGGTGAAACCATGCCACAGCCTTGTGACCGGACTCCCTGTCAAGGAGCCCACAAACTGCTGAGTATCAAACAACTCATTCATCAATACAACAAAGCCACTGTTTTAAAAAGTGGAAATGAGATATGTTTAAGGAGAATTACCTTAAAATTCAGATTAAGCATTTTGTTTAATTTCTACTATGCTTTGACCATGGATAAATGATGTGGAAGCATGAAAATATAATAAATGACAAAAAGGTTGATTCCAAAAGAAGATCTTTCATTTAAGTTTTTGGTGCACTGTATTAACTTTAATTTTTACGTATTTTAAATAAATTCTCATGATTTTTAAGTATTTATACTTTTTTTTTTTTTTAGTTACATTCTCACTCTGTTGCCCAGGCCAGAGTGCCATGGCATCATCCTAGCTCACAGCAATCTCAAACTCCTAGATTTAAGCAATCCTCCTGCCTCTGCCTCCCAAGTACCTGAGTACCCCCACAACACCTGGCTAATTTTCTGTTTACAGCTCAGACTGGTGTTAAACTCTTGACCCTAAGCGATCCACCCATCTCAGCCTTCCAGAGTACGAGGATTATAGGTGTGAGCCACTAAGACCACTGGATTTACAGTTTTTTAAAGGATAACATGTGGAAGTCAGTTTTATTCACCAAATCCGCTTTCAAATTTTTACCACATTAGTTTGTAACACTGGCTGTGAAGCCTCATTAAATAACATTTCAACATTACTGGCTTTATGGGATGTTTGATAGGTCTATAAATCTATTTAAAAAGAGCTAAGAGAGATCATTTTAACAGAGTTCAACCAAAGGGATCAATCAGTAACTGCATGGCAGGCGATCCTGAAAATAGATTATCTGTGCTAAAATTCTGGCATTGCAGTGAAATTCGGGAGGGAATATAACTCCAGCAGAGTCCAAGTAGCATTACTTCATAAAATTAAAATATGAGTGATAAGAATGTGATGACTATCTCTGAATAACCTTAAGACTAAAGAAGTGTTTCTGGTTTTACAAAACCTGAAACAACCCCATCTTTGTCTTTGAATTTGTGTAGGAAAATCAGTTTGTAGTACAATTACCAACTTTTTTTCTAATGAATTAGGGCTGCTAAAAATCAACAGAATGAGGTATGTGGCTGAAGTACTATATATATATATATAAATACGTAAATATATGTATATACTTATACATGTGGAAGTAAACTCACACTACTGCATTTAAATATTTGTCTTGTTCATTTTAAGATGCTAAAATAGATGTGCTTAAAGGTATTAAGATATGAACATGACTACATACATTGCTTAGTATATAACACATAATGCATATGGAACATATAAATCTCTTAAGAGTAGGGCGGCGCCTGTGGCTCAACGAGTAGGGCGCCGACCCCATATATTGAGGGCTGCGGGTTCAAACCCGGCCCCGGCCGAACTGCATCAAAAATTAGCCAGGTGCTGTGGTGGGCGCCTGTAGTCCCAGCTACTCGGGAGGCTGAGGCAAGAGAATCGCCTAAGCCCAGGAGCTGGAGGTTGCTGTGAGCTGTGACTCCACTGCACTCCACCGAGGGTTTTCGTGTTCGACAATGAACCCAAAAAAAAAAAAAAAAAAAAAAATCCAAAAAAGGGAGGCGCCTGGGGCTCAAAGAAGTAGAGCACTGGCACCATAAGCCAGAGGTGCAGGTTCATACCCAGCCCCGGTCAAAAACTGCAAAAAAAAAAAAAAAAAAATCTCTTAAGAGTAGAATATTAGGCATCTAATCCAAGAAAAATGTTTAATATTATTACAATATCTGGAAGGGTAATTTCAGTGTTATAAAACAGAAAATACTGAAGTCAATTTATATCAATCCAAAAAATAATAGCATCAATCCTATTTATCAATTCTATTTAAAAGAGGAAATGAGCACTTTACACTTCATGGAATTCCTATAGGAATTCTGCATCTTAATACCACTTGGTAATTTCCAACTTCTGCTGAATTATCAATCATTTTCTCTAGACTGTCCAACACTGTAATTGCTATATTAAGCAAGAAATAAAATTCATAAGACAAGCAATTCCTTCTTTTCTCTCCACATTCAAAATAGAAATTTTTGTTTGCTTCTTTTCAATGATTTTTTTTTAATCTGAGCATTACCACACCATTATTGTTTATCATGCTAGCCTATATTTTAAGGAATTACATAATATATATCATATAAGTGAAATCAATTGGCCAGTAGTAAACTCTACAAAATGTATTTTGCTATGCAAAGTTTAATATTAATTCCAGATGACCTTCCTATGAATTTATTCATTTCTCTCCCCTTTTTTCACCCCGTGTAAACAAATTCCATGTTAATGGCAAACTGAGCTCTGGCCCAGGAAATTACTGCCTTTGCTTTCCATTTATCTGTAGTGAGCTACCAGGACTATAAAATTAGTGGAATAGAACATTGTCCAGGTCCATGCCAATTACTTTTAAAATAAACATCTTTTAACTAAAATGAACACTGTACCAATATAAGTATTTGATTTGGAAAGTGATTTTTAAAATTAGAAGAAAATCTTGGCTTAGCTTTCGTAATGATCCAACAATCCAAGTCCATTACCCTCCTCAAATTGATGAGTTCCATTGTGGATGGCACTTAATTAAATAAGGTAATGCATGTTCTTATTAATATGAATGTTCTTATTTATCTGATGCGAGGGAGTTCACATGGTAAAGAAAGCCAAATTTTAATGGTTACATTAAATGATATTTTCCAGGCTGGCAAATGTAAAAGACTCTTGAAGTATAATTGTTTTCCAAATATTTATTTTGTTCTATTCAGTTAATTTGGCAAATTGACACTGTAAGATTCTAGTTTTTTTCCTTCTATTCCTTTTTGAAATCAACAAAAGATCTTATAATTCTTAGCTATGCTGGTTCACATTTATTTTACTTACCTTTATAAAAATAAACTTTCCTCCCTTTTTAAAAAATAAAAATGTTTGGGTATAATTCACATTATTACATGATTGGTTAGTGCAAAGACACTCTTGGAAAGGAAAGTTCTGTTGTAATTATTCTGAATGTTGTTACCTAATACTGTGTCAAATTTTCTATCAAATATTGACATCCAACAATGAATATATGCATTAGAGTCTTTGATGGATAAATTTCAAAATAAGAAAGAAATAGGGATGTAGCCACTTCTAGAATTTAAAAACTATTTAGATTAATTAATATTCTTTTCACACATATGCACACACACAAAGAATATGAATGACATAATGATGAATTTTGAATTTTGAAAAGAACTACATAAAGAGAATAGGAAACATCTCTGTTTGCAATGAATGTTACACTCAAAACCAGCTCAGGTGAAGAGGATTTTTATTGGCCCAGTGAAAAGGGTTTTTATCTTCTACTGATAAACACTGTAATGGAAGGAGCTGGCTTACTACTATAAGTTTAATAAAAGAATAAATAACACCCATTTTCTGACCAATGTAGACATCCATATAACTAAAGCAAAAAAGAAGAGAGAGAAAGAGTGGCTAAGACAAAAAGAGAGAGAGAAAGAACGGGATTAGGATGTATCATTTAAAACTATAACTGAAATAATTTTTAAATATTTTCACAGAAACCTACTGACTGTCACAGAATACTCTGAGAAATAACAGAAATAGCTAATTTGAATCTTAGTGTAATTTACAAAGCACAGTCTCTGTGGGATGCTAATGGCCTCAAAGCAGGCATCCAGATTGATCTTAATTAGTTAATTATGTTCTCAAAGAGAATATTTCAGAGTCCTATTTCTAAGGTTTTTTTAGAAGGCAACGAGACTCTGAAATTATAGTTGAAATGGTATTTATAAAGAAGAAGACAAATAAGAGACAGTATTTAAACATTTAATGTACATATGAGAAGATAAAAGAATGGTGATATGTTAGGGTTTGAAGGCAGACCCAGGACCTCTGCCTCTGTCTTTCTCTCTCTCTCTCTCTCTATATATATACACACACACATATACATACATGCATACACATATATGTACATACGTATTTTTTAAGATAGGTACTGCCCACATCAGCAAAGTGAACCAGCAGGTAAATGACAACAGGGAAGAACTACCACAATACCGGGTGCCTCTTTCCAGATCTCTGGAGCCTAACAGTTACTCTACTTCCCCTTTTCAAATGTGTTTGCAACCCACCCTAACTAGAAACACACAGGGAAGAGAATTCCAGGAAGTGTTGTTCAGTCTAGCCAACTTAGCCTACCGCCAGGCCCCCAGAGTCCGCTCAGGGATTACTCAGGAGGTGAGAGGACAGCTTGGAGCCATAATGTGTGCTCCAGTAAAATGCCTCCAAGCTGCAAGCTTGAATAGCACCCACTTGTGTGCTGTGTAAATTAAAGGTGCTGTATGGGTCAGACGCTGGTGGGAACAAAAGGCAGACCAGAGAGGGTGACCAAAGAAAACTAGAGAAAGGGGCTGCACACAGAGCAGTGAGCAGAATTAGGGTAATTAACGAGGGACTATGATGCACCATGAACTAGCAATAGAGCGGAGCCATTTCCACCCTGGTGCCGGCTGGCCAGAGGAGGGACAAGCACCCGCGACAGACAGAGGGAACCCTATTGAGATCTCGACCCAAGGAAGGAGCCTCGTCCAAATGGCACCAGCAAAGAGGGCACAAAGGGAACCCAACACCCTGAATTCTTCCCGCTCCCCTCTTCTACCGCACACTGCCAACATTGCTGAACCCAGCCGGACCTCTGCAGGAAGCATCCCCAGGCGATCCGTAGATGGCAGCGTCCTGGAGTGCAGAGCAGAGCAGAGCAGAGGCAGGTGGAGAAGAATCTGAACAGGAAACTGAGAGTGAACAGCCCAAGTGAGCAACCTAGACTAGAACGGCCCCTTGCATAAGGGCACATATTTTTTTTAATGACGTGAGCTTTTTCCACTGAAAAATTTGCTGGTCAGTAATACAATTCCAAAAACGTTGCTAAGGGAGACAAATTTCTAGAAAATGCTAAATTACTCAAAAGGTAGTGCTCTGAAGGGTCTGCTCTCCACCAGCGATGGTGGTTTTTCTTTGCTGTTTAATATCATACACACCCCTTGGACACCAGGACCCTTGTGAGCCAGTGTAGACCTCCACTGTTGTGCCTTTGACCCACTGCTCCACAGTTGCAGGATCCCTGTTCCTCTCCCACTCTCCCCATCCTCCACCCACCAAACCCCAACCCCTTCCCCCAGTGGGAGCCCAGAATTTGAGGTAGCACTTCCCCTTCTTACCTGCCTGCCGAACCTATGCACAATAGACTATTAGTCTTGGGCAATGCAACTTCTGTTCAAGGACAAGATACTGCCTGGACAGAGCCTCACCCTGCCTGTCACCCTGAATCTTATTTCTGGAC
Organism: Arctocebus calabarensis; assembly: GCA_963573935.1. NCBI lineage: Eukaryota > Metazoa > Chordata > Mammalia > Primates > Lorisidae > Arctocebus > Arctocebus calabarensis. The sequence continues at coordinate 23,776 of CAUYON010196628.1, forward strand.
AATTCTGGAAATACTCATGAAATAAGACATAATTATTGAATATCTTGGACCTTGAAATTTTCTCTTTTGTTTCATTTTTCACTAATTTGATGGCATCTTCTCTGTATTAGTCACTAAGTGATGCTTTCTTGTATTCTACCTGTATTTCCAGTAACAAGACATGCTTAATATTGACATAGGAGAAGGATTCTTGGGAACCCAGGTGGCTCTGATAGGCAGTTGGAAGATATTTCACAGAACTACAGTTTCAATTCCCATTTTCTAAAAAAAAAAGCCATTTCACTTCTTCTGATGTTTAGATTTTGAATTTTATTCCGACATTGATAAAGTGAATTATCTTTGGATAGATATTAATTTCTTTTTAAAAGAAACATTAAAAATAGAAGAAGACATGTAAGCATTTCTACAATCTACTGGTTTTCTCAAAGCTGAGCTACTGGTATCAATTAATTTAATTTTCCTTTTTGAGACAGAGCCTCAAGCTGTCACTCTGGGTAGAATGCGGTGGCATTACAGCTCACAGCAACCTCCAATTCCCAGGATCAAGCGAGTCTCCTGCCTCCACCTCCCAAGTAGCTGGGACTACAGGCACCCGCCACAACGGGACTTACGTGACATGTTGATACGACACAGCAGAAGTCAAATATGTGAGGGTTCTGACCACGCTCTCAGGAACACCCTGGGACAGCTGTGGGCCAGCCAGAGTGAGCATCTCCTCTTCAGATCTGTCCTTGCCTCCTTGTTCCTCAACTTCTACACATGGATTTAGCCTACCATTGGCGTGCCTAAAAGTTACACCTATTGCTCTGCACCAACAATCAATCAATAAAGACTAAATACGAAATATTCCAGACATTGGTTGGGTGTAAAAATGGTTTATCTGGCTGCCACTCAATGACAACTCAGTGGAGAGTGCATTTGCAGTGATGACCTGTCAGGAGTCCAGTAAGGTAGTCCTCTGTAGAGGAAAGGTAAGTAATTAGACTTCAACTGTTTGCTCCAAGATTTTCCCCAACATGCACACTCCTAGAAATATGTTCAAACCAACTAAATTGAACTTGAAAATAGTCAATGACAGAAAGAAATATGCATCACACTGATGTTTCCCTAACTGCTCCCTAGGTACCACTTTGTTGCTTTATCTTTTCAAGTTAAAATTATGGGGTTGCCAGACTTTTCCTGAGTTTATGTGGAATGGGATTTTTCTGCAACAATATTTTTAAGAGAGAATCTGCTAGAAAGCTATTCCAGAAGACAATGGTCAAAAATTGCTCATTGAATCTGTACCTCTTACCACTTACAAAAATTGACTCATGCTGGATAAAAGATTTAAATCTAAGACATGAAATGATAAAAACTCTAGAAGAAAATGTGGGGAAAACCCCTTGATAATATTGGCCTGGAAAAAGATTTTGTGAAGAAGATCCCATTGGCAATTGCAGCAACACCAAAAATAAATGAAGGGGACCTGATCAAGCTAAAAACTTCTGCATATCTAAGGGCAGAATACAATACAATAGCTAAAGCAAACAAACAGCCTTCATAATGGGAGAAGAAATTTGCATGTTATGAATCTGACAAAGGCCTAACAACCAGAATCTACAGAGAACTCAGAGTAATCTAAAAGAAGAGCGTAAACAACCTCATTTGTCATTGGGCAAGAGACATGAACAGAACCTTCTCCCAAAAAGATAGGTGAATGGCCAAAAACACATGAAAAAAATGCTCATAGTCCCTAATCATCACAGAAATGCAAATCAAAAAGACCTGGAGCTATCACCTAACCCCAGTGAGAATAGACCACATCACAAATTCCCACAGCTGCAGAACCTGGTGTGGGTGCAGAGAGAAGGAAACACTTATGCACTGTTGATGGGAATGCAAATTAATACTCCCTTTTAGGAAAGAAGTACAAAGAATCCTCCAAGAACTAAAAATAACCCTTCCATTTGATCCCACAATCCCATTACTAGGCATCTACCTAGGAGAAAAAAAATCATTTTACCGTAAGGACATTCATATTCAAATGTTTATAGCAGCTCAATTCATAATGGCAAAGACATGAAATCAACCCAAGTGCCCATCAACCCATAAACTGTGGTATATGTGTAACATGGAATGCTATTCAACCATAAAGAAAGATGAGACTTCACATATTTTGCATTTACTTGGGAGGATTTGGAGAACATCCTCCTAAGTAAAGTATCACAAGAATGGAAAAGCAAGCATCCCATGTACTCTGTATTTTTTTTTTTTTTTTTTGAGACAGAGCTCAAGCTGTCATCCTGGATAGAGTGCTATGGCACCACAGCTCACAGCAACCTCCAACTCCTAGGCTCAAGAGAGTCTCTTGCCTCCATCCCCCAAGTAGCTGGGACTACAGGCACCTGCCAGAATGCCTGGCCATTTTTTAGTTGCAGCCGTCATTGTTGACTGGTGGGCCTGGGCTGGATTCGAACCAGCCAGCTCAGGTGTATGTGGCTGGCATCTTAGCCTGTTGAGCCACAGGCGCCGAGCCCATCCCATGTACTCTATAATAATGTGAAGCCAGGGGATGAACAAGTACATGCCCACATGAGAGAAAAACACATTTAAATTCCAGAATGGGGGTGAGGAAGTGGGGAGGGGCATGGTAAGCTCTCACCTATTGGGCATGACGTAGGGGTATATAGCACCCCTCCTGGGCAAAAGGTTCAACTGCAACTTGGACTTTACCTCACAGACACAGGCAATGTCATCTAATTGTACGACACTTAAATTAATATGAAATTTTCAGAAATTGCTCATTGACTATTTCTAATAGACATTAGTTTATTATTATAATAAAATATACTCTCTATGACAATGAGAAGTCATATTCCAATATGTACTTATTGGCAGGCATTTATTTATTTCCTTAGGTAAGGAGGACTTTGCTTTTGCAAAGTGCTTTTCTTGGCTGGGCACGGTGGCTCATGCCTGTAACCCCAGCATTTGGGAGGCTGAGGCAGGTGGATTGCTTGAACTCACTGGTCCGAAACCAGCCTGAGCTAGAGAGTCTCTATAAATAGCCAGGTGTTGTGGCAGTCACCTATAATCCCAGTTACTTTGGAGGCTGAGGCAAAAGAATCCCATAAGCATAGGAGTTTGAGGTTACTGTGGGCTATGATGCCACAGCACTCTACCAAGGGTGACAAAGTGAGAGTCTGCCTCAAAAGAAAAAGCGCTTTTCTTAAGTTGGTGCACAGTCTATTCTGCTTCTAACTCTCATCTGAAGTCCTAGTTTTTCATATTGACAACCTGGGTGTAATGGAGAGAGAGGTGCATAAGTGGCTGAATTAGCATTTATTTCCTGTGATAATTACTAATATAAAGGTAAAAGCTAAATCCATGTTACTTTCAACACTTCTTGATTATAAGGTTTAGAGATGAGCGCCCTCAACAATGTTGGCTCCTTTCTTCCCTACAAAGTGTGGTTACCATACAAGGGGATTCTCTGACATCAATGGTAAAGAAAAAATCAGGGTGGTCGATCAGAAGAACAGTCCGGGTATGGAGTTTCTTTTTATGAGGATGCGGGGTGAAGGTTAATCACTGGAGAAGTAGAAGAAGGAGGTAAATCTGGACAAGAAAAAGTTGTTCTCCTCCCTAAATAAATTTAATGAGAAGAGCACAGAGGGATCTTTACTTTTTGAATAAAACATTATAAAATATTCAATTATTAACACCTTCTGAATAATTTCAAATACATCAAACTTGATCAAGTTTTCCTATGTAAAACTTGATATAATATAATTAACATAATATAAAACATAATATAATAATATGCACACTCTGCTCAAATTTGCTGTGAGCCTAAAACAATGCTACAGAATAAACTCTATTTAAAATTCAGAAAAAGTAACAATAATAATAAAATACTATAAATGGACATACTCATGTACCTACTGGCCACTTAAAAATCCTACTTCTTTGTGGGGTTAGAAATCCCCACATGTATGTCTCATGTATGTCTCATTCAAGTAAGCCACTAATGGGTTAAACTGGCTTTTGCCTTCACAGAAAAAGCAATAGATTTGGGCAACCTTGAGGCAAACACAAAGACTATTTTCTGGTCATCCGGGAACAGAAACTTTGAAGCTTTTGCAGCCATTGTCTCCTAGGTTCTTGCTTGGAGGAATGGTCCAGAGGTTGACAAAATGTCTTTACATTTTGTCAAATGCCTAAAGATCTTAGCACTGTGGAGAAACAAAGTCATAGACCCATTTAAGGTTAACTTGTTGAGTACATGCGGAAATAGTTCTCCTATAGCTCTGTCTCTCTTATTTTTATGTAGATTTTTTAAGACCTAAAAGTAAAAGAGTATTGTGCTGTTTTCTGGGACAGGATATCTGCCACTTTAGTTTAAAGTTAAATAATGAATATTGTAAATCACAGATTTTAAGTGTGCACATGGACTGCAAAAGTATATAAGGTAGTCAGAAATAAAGTTAATTTGCTACATGCCACCTGGAGAGTGTGTAGTCTGTTTCTTGCATTCCCCTAATAATTATAGGTACGAGTCCTGCACCTGGGGCAAAGCTACTGTCCCTTGCATCTCCGTTCACGCAACATAGTGGGATCAGGCACCCGGTGGCCTTTGCAAAGTGAGCCCATGTCTCCAGCAGTCCCATAGGATGCGTATCAGCGCCATGTGGGGGTCTGGCAGGCATCAGGCCAAGGCCGGGTGGGGCACAGATCAACATCGTAGGGGAGTCCCTGCTGATTTCCTGGCCAATGCTGGCAACTGGCCAAGGTTGGGTGGGTTGCCAATTGAGCTGTGCAGGAGTCCCATGGGAGTTCCTGGCTGCTGCTGGTGGCGGGCTTAGGCCCAGCGGGGTGCCAATCCTGGTGGAGTTGAGTTCCTGGCCACTGTGGGTGGTGGGCCTGGGGCAGGGATTTGAGCCAGGCGGCAGGTTGAGGCCTGCTGGGGCACAGATTGGTGCCGGGCAGGAGTCCCGGCGGACTTCCTGGCCACTGCTGGTGGTGGGCCAAGGTCCAGTGGGGGTCCCGACAGAGTTCCTGGCTGCCTTTGGCAGTAGGCTAAGGTCCAGCGGAGTTCTTTGCCACGGCTGGTGGTAGGCCAAGACCAAGTGGGGTGTCAATTGGGGCCATGCAGTTGTCCCTGAGTAGTGAAGTTCCCAACTTCTGTGGGAGGTGGGCCTGGGGCATGGATTGGAGCCAGGCGGGGGTCCTGGCGGGTGGCGTACTGAGGCCGGGAACTGCACAAATTGGCACCGCACAGGAGACCCACGGACTTCCTGGCCAGTGCTGGGTGGGGGGCCAAGGCCCAGCGGAGTTCCCTACCGCTGCAGGCCATGAGCTGAGGCCCGGAGGGGCATGGATTGGTGCTGCTCAGGGGTCCCAGCAGCATCCCTGGCCTGGGGCCTGGTGGGGGCTTGGTAGGGACCCGGATTCTCTTACCTGGAGGGCTGCCTCTTCCGGCAGATAGGGAGGGTGGGCACTTCTGAAGTTCTCCTCCCTCAGTTTCAGCAGAGGTCAGGCTTCTGGTGCATCAGGTAAGGGGGGAAGGGTGTCCTGGAAGTTCAGAATGGTGGAAAACTTTAGTTCAGTTTTTCTGCCTGAAGCTTGGTTTCTTGAAGTCACAGCTTGCCTCAGAGAGAGCTGCAGTTATCACTTCTCTCTCTTTCGGCTGGGCTCCCCATCTTCAGCTCAATTGGGCAGTTTCTGGAGGTTATCTTTCCTTTTGGACAGGAGCCTCTGTCAGAAGCTGCTTCCAGCCGGCCATCTTGCCCCTCCCCCCCAGTTTCAGAGATCCTTTTTCTGCCTGGTCAGCTCTATTACTGAGGGATTCTACTGTGTTTTGGTGCTCCTCAACTAAGTTTTTCATTTCCTTGAGTTTTGCTATTTCTTTTCTCATTATGTCCATATCTTTGGTGACTTGGGCTTTGAATTCATTAATTTCTTGAGACAACTTTAGAACTACTCCTTGGGATTCAATTTCTATCTTTTCTTCCATTCTATTTATCTTATTTGCCATCCATATTCTGAATTTGATTTCTGACATTCCTGCCATTTGTTTATGCATGGCATCTTCAGTTGTATCTCCTTTGTCATTTCTTGAGGGGGTGAGTTTTGATCTACTCTGGTTATTCATGTTGCCAGAGTTCTTCTATTGGGTCTGCACCATGTTTATTTTCCACAATTTGGTTATTAGAACTGATAGGGTCAGATTGAACTGGGGTTCCCAGGTAGTAGAGATAGCACCTTACCAAAGCATTAGGCTTTGTAATTGTGGCTTATCTCCTACAACCTTACAAAGGCCTCTTTTAGAGTTTTAGCCAGAGGCTCTGAGGATCTACTTGGTGAGATAGTGCAAGCTAGCTCTGTTTGTTATCAGCCAACCTCTACCTTATCCTAAGAAACCACAGTATTAAGTTTAAATCTTGACTGTGAAGAGATGCAAGCAGTTGCAGTACCCAGCCCCCACCTTTCAGTTCTTTTCCACTACAGAACTTGAATGTCAACCTCAGAATGTCCCGGAGTGGACAGCCCCAGACACAGGTTCCAAACAAATTGTCTCAGACAGTGCAAACCCTGACCAGCAGAGAGGGATTCAAAGGTCTCCAACAGCACAATTGGAGCCAGGAATCCCCATGCCTACCCACCAGACTCAGTCCACACTGTTGTTTGCTTCTCTGCTCACAGGCCCAGCTGGAGCCAGGAGCCATGCCCCCATCCACCATCTCAGTCCACATCCAGCTAGCCTCTGCTTGTCAGACCAGTTGGGTAGGATACCATGCCCCCACCTGCCAATCTCGGTCCACTGCCTGACAAGCCTCTGTTTGCAGGCTCTGATGGAGTCAGTGCACCAGGTCCCGCCCTCTGATCTCAGTCCACACACTGCTAGCCTCTGCTCACCAGCCCCACTGGAGACAGTGGGCCATGCCCTAGCCCTCAGATCTTGGTTCACACCCAGGTTTGGTCACAGTCCACGCCTATCAAGCCTCTGCTTGCAGGCTCAGCTGGGGCTGGAGACCAGCTCTGTCTGCCGAAGTCAGTCTACACAGGGCAACCACTCTCCTGCTGTGGGTGCTATCAGAGCTAGGGGTTCTGCACCCCATCCCACCAGACACAGCCTAAACTGAGCCAGGCATAGTCTACCAGGGGACTGCTCCTCTTCCCTCTGAGTGTCCCTTTGTTCCCACACTCTCTTTCTTCCCCATCAGTCACAGATTCTGTCCTGATGGTTGGCAGTCCACACTATGCCCAGTTCTCTCAGGACAAGAATCTCTGCTCTGCAGGGGGCAGAAGTTCAGACCGCCATGTGAGGGGGCAAGGGTGGACTGGGAGTTTGGACTTTTGAGGGAAAATATCTGTTCAATTTTATGCCTGGCAGGGTGGTGTCTAGGTTTATAAGTGGGACCTCCCAGGAGAAAGAGACCTGGAGTTTAGGGGCTCTCTCCAACAAGGTAAAATGAGAAGTCTTTTGTTCCCTGCTTGCTCCCAGATAGCCTGTGGAAGGCCCCCTGCTTGGGGGAGGGGTCTCCCATCCTCTAGTCAATGGGCTTTGTACCTATAATTTGGTTTCTTCAATGCTCTTCCTTGGAGTTACAGCTTGCCGAACTTCTTTCTTGGCTCAGCTCACCATTTTTGGCTTCATAGAGTCCAATTCCATCCAGTTTTTCTTCCTCTGCTCAGGAGCCTCTGCAGAGGGTTTCTACTAGTTGGCTGTCTTCCCGGAATTCCTTTATTTTATCTTTTAAGGGGAATGCAACAAATTATTTATCTTCACCAAAGGCACTAAAGCCAGAGCATTTTGCTAGTGAATTTTTATTAAACTTTCAAAGGAACAGGTAATTCTTACATAATATTCCAAAGGGGAGCAATTTTTCAACTCATATTTGAGAGGGTTTTATAATATTGGCAACAAAAGCATGTAAAGGCAGTAATAGACAAGCTTATTTGTAGCATGGATGCAAAAATTATAAATAAAATATTAATTTTAAATCTAATATTAAAGTTTAATGTATTCAGAACCTAAGCTTATTTCAGGAATGCAAAGTTTTGTTTTTTTTTTTAAATTAGCAACTCCATCAGTGCCTTTGGTTCCTTTGTCCCATACTTCCTCGTAGGCACTTTTCATCCACTGCAATTTCCCTGATCCAAGCCAAATTATATGGAGGACTAGGGGAATGACCATTGGGGTTCATTCCAGACAACAAAACTGATGATCTTAACACAGAGATAAACTAGATGTGATAAAATAATTTATTAACTTAAAATAACTTGATTAAGGTCGACAGGAGGAAGAAGTGCTCTGTGGATCTCAAACTCAGAGACTTTCTTGAGCGTGGATGCTCAAGAGAATCTTTTTTCTTTTATGACATTATCTCTTTGTCTTCTGTCTGAATTTCTTGTAAACGTTTCCCCTGACCTTCTCCCAAGGTAGAGCTAACTGCTCTAATTCTATTTGTTTCATTTGTATATAGTGTTATTGCCTTGAAAGATCACTATTTCACAGTCACGAGTACAGTAAATAGATTCAGGCAAGAATTATCAATGAAAGCTAAAACCATGGGGTGAAAGATTGTTGCAGAACAGGGTACTCCCATAGTTTCAAAGTATCACTCCATAGGTTTGTTGATTAATCACAAAGAAGAAAAGTTAATTTCATAATGGAAATCTGATGCACACCACTTAATCAAATGATCAAATTTACCATCACCAATAAAGAGACAAAGTGACATTACATTATGTCCTTCCTAATGTGATGTAATGGAAAGTATACACGTTTCCTTCAACATTGGTAACAGATGTAGTACTTTTGCCAAAAATGATTAACCTTAATCTAATTGTGGGGAAGAGTGAAATAAATTCAGATTGCAGGACATTAAAACATCCCTGGACTCTTTAAAAATATTAGTGTCATCGCCAAACAACAATGACAACTGCAACCAAAAAATGGCTAAGAGAATTGCTTGAGCCCAAGAGTTTGAGGTTGCTGTGAGCTATAACACCGCCGCACTCTACTGAGGGTGACAAAAGTGAGATTCTGTCTCATTAAAAATAAATAAATAAATAAATAAAAATAAGAAACAGTTGACAACTGACTGCAACGTGGAATCTTACTTGGATCCTAGATCAAATAATAACAAATGTTATAAAGGAAACTTTGGGACAATTGAGGAAATTTTAATGTGCATTCTATTTAGACATAATTATATTAATGTTAAATTTGTGTGGTGTGAGAATGGTATTATGGATATGTAAGAGAATGTTCTTGTTCTTCTTTTTTTTTTAATCTTTATTTATTTATTTATTTATTTTGTAGTTTTTTGGCCAGGGCTGGGTTTGAACCCGCCACCTCTGGCATATGGGGTCGGGACCATACTCGATGAGCCACAGGAACTGCCCCCGAATGTTCTTGTTCTTAAAGAGATGCATAGAGAAGTATTTATGCATAAAATATCATGATGTCTTCAACTTTCAAATGTTTCATCAAAAAAAGGGAAAATTATGTATTAAAAATGGCAAAATGTTAACAATTGATGAATTTAGGTAATAGATAAACTATTAATTCATTATGCTATAATTTCATCTTTTCAGAGATTATTTTTTAAAAAATTGGGAAAAACTAAAAGAATGTATCTTACTTGAATTGGGAAGAGCAAGAGCTGCAAGCAATACATCATGTGCAGTGCAGTCATTTCTGAGACTTTAATCCTGTTTGGTTAATTAACCACTGTATTCTTGAAACCCTTACACTGCCGGTCACAAGCATGGAAACATTTCATAACTTTGGCCTATTTCTCTCCTCTCTGTTCATAAAATCAGGCTGATCGGTATTGTTTCTCCAATTTGCTGACTTAATTGATTTTATTTCTTCTAGTTAAACTTGATGCCTTTCCCTCTTCTTATATGACAAATTCCCCTTCTCAGACACCCTCTTTGATCCATGATTTCATTTCAATGAATGGAATTCACTTGACTAGATCAAAGGAGAAAAACTGATCATCTCCGTTGTCACAAGAAAAGCAAGCAATAAAATTCAGTACCTTTTAAAAAATAAGAAAAGAACTTCCTTACTATAAAAAAGATGTGTATAGCAAAACCTCTATCAAACCTCATACTTTGTTGTGTGAGGTTGACGTCTAACCCTTAGAAGCGTTTCCTTCAACATTGGTAACTAAACAAGCCAAAAAGATGGAGCACTTCATCATTAATGCTCAGCACCAATAGCCTGAGCAAGAGTGAAAACCTGACTCTACCAAAAAATTGAAAAACTAGCCAGTTGTTGAGGTGGGTGCCTGCGATCCTAGCACTCTGGGAGACTGAGGCAAGAGGATCACTTGAGCCCAAGAGTTTGAGGTTGCTGTGAGCTATGAAGACACCACTGCACTCTACCCTGGGTGACAGAGTGAAACTCTGTCTCAAAAAACAAACAAAAAAACAAATAGAAAACTCAATATAATATTGGAGGTCCTGAATAATACAAAAAGATCAGGAAAAAAAAGAATGAGCACAATGATTGGAAAAGAAGAGATTTATTCACAGAGAATAGGACAATTTGCATAGAAAATAATAAGAATAGCTAAAATTTATTGAGCACTGAATATGTACAGGCATTGTTTAGTAAACATTATATGTATAATGCCATTTAATCCTACTTTTTAAAAAATTGTAGAATATAGGAACCAACTATTATCCCCGTCTTACCGACAGTGACAATAAGACCCAGAGAAGTTAAGAAATTCACTTAAGGTTTGGCACCCGTAGCACAGTGGTTACGGTGCCAGCCACATACTCCAAGGATGGCAGGTTCAAACCCAGCCTGGGCCAGCTAAACAACTGCAACAAAAAAAATAGCTCGGTGTTGTGGTGGGTGCCTATAGTCCCAGCTACTTTGGAGACTGAGGCAGTAGAATCACTTAAGCCCCAGAGTTTGAGGTTGCTTTGAGCTGTGATGCCATAGCACTCTACCGAGAGTGACATAATGAGACTGTCTCAAAAAAAGAAAAACAAACAAACAAAAAAAGAAATTCACTCAAGATCAAACTTGAGGAATCTGATTCTCAGGGCTAAAATTTTAACCTCTATTCTGTATGGTAACTTACAATCTTCAACACGATTAAGCCCCAAAGAAAAGAATGAGAAATATTCAAGATCTGATGGAATAAAAATTATTATTTTTATTGTTGGGGTGGAGTAAAAATTGTTAAAACATTAATTTTAGAGCCAGTAGAGGAAGCATAATAACCTTGGCTGCATTTTAGAATAATTAGAAGCTTTGAAAAATCCTGATTCCTAGGCTGCATCCACCAGAATTCTGAAGGATAGGTAGAAAGAGCTTAGTAGTTTTTAAATAACACCTACATTAAGATTTCTTCTTCTTCTTCTTCTTCTTCTTCTTCTTCTTCTTCTTCTTCTTCTTCTTCTTCTTCTTCTTCTTCTTCTTCTTCTTCTTCTTCTTCTTCTTCTTCTTTTTATTAAATCATAGCTGTATACATTAGTGCAATCATGGGGTACAATGTGCTGGCTTCATATACAATCTGAAATATTTTCATCCAACTGTTCGACATAACCTTCATATCTTAAAAGGCTCAAGAATCCACTCAAAATTGTGATAGAAGTTTCTATTCTTGCACCCTGGGTGAGGTTGCAAACTTCAATTAGATAAATTATAGAAGGGCGTAATTTGAATCTAGGAGGAGAATATGGATAGGAAGTCCTTTTTTTGTCATGGTCACTACAGAAAGGGCTCACTATACTCACAGTTGGCTCAGGTAGAATTATCCTAGAAGCCTGCAAGGCTTAAGTCCTGCTTCTGTGTCGTATTTCTGACTGATAATAATTTTACTGTATTAATAACTACTCAATAGCCTTAGCTTGTTTAAGATGTCAACCTCAGCTTTCCTGCAAAGGTAACTATATCACAGCCATGAATTGTTGAGCCAGTCACCTCAGTGTGGCCAGCCTGAGATGGTAACTCTATCATGGGTGTGAATTGTTGACCCAGTAATACGAACTTGCTGGAGATGCTAGAACTTCTTTCTTAGTGAGCAAATGGCTTTTCAAACCCAGAAAGGCTTAGAGTTAAATATAGAGGTGATAAAAAAACAAACCTATCATGTGAATAAGTTTAATGTTTAAAATAAGTTCATGTATATGTGCATGTCTGTGCTTGGTACTTAAAGTGTAATTTTAAAATAATTTGGCATATTGAGGAATTTAGTAGATGAGGCTAATTTGGTAAATAAGATCTGTGGAGTGTATGGAAATTTAAGTTTATAAGTAGTATTGGAATATTTGACAACTAGACCTAATTAGATTTATATGCTTAATATATATAGCAACTAATAATTTTTTGCTGTATTGGGAAGGTTTTGCTTATCAGGGATGGAAATTTGATTGGTCAGGCATAAGAAAGCGTGAAAAATAAAAAAAGAATATGTGAAACTTACAAATTTATTTAAAATGCTGATAGAATTACATTTTATAAGTGTATAAGTAAGACTATAACAGACTTGGGCTTTTTGATTTTTTTTTTTTTAGATAGAGTCTCAGAGTGGTGTGGCGTCACAGCTCACAGCAACCTCAAACTCTTGGACTTAAGTGATTCTCTTGCCTCAGCTTCCCAAATAGCTGGGACTACAGGTGCCTGACATAACGCTTGGCTATTTTTTGGTTGTAGTTGTCATTGTTGTTTGGCAGACCCGGGCTAGGTTGGAACCTGCCAGCTCCAGTGTGTATGGCTGGTGTCCTAGCCACTGAGCTACAGGCACCAAGCCTGTAACAAGCTAAACCTATTTTATTTTATTGAGACAGAGTCTCATTGTCTCACCCTTGATAGAGTGCTGTGGTGTCATAGTTCACAGCAACCTCAAACTCTTGGGCTCAAGCGATTCTCTTGCCTCAGCCTCCTGAGTAGCTGGGACTACAGGTGCCTGCCATAACACCCACCTACCTTTAGAGATAGGGGTTTCGCTCTTCAGACTGGTCTCAAACCTGTAAGCTCAGACAATCTATACCTTGGCCTCCAAGAGTGTTAGGATCACAGGTGTAAGCCACCTCACCTGGCCTTATAACAGATTTTATATCATTCTACCTGAGTTAATTGAACAATAATAAAAGATCCTCTTAAACCTAATTATTATTTTTATATAACTATAATAGATTTATAAAAAGAATAATATAAATTGAACTTCTAAGGCTTAAATAAAACCAAGGTTTTGAGTTTTGGGCTTAATTAAAACCCAAGATGCTGAAAATAGTCTTTTTTGCTCATAGAATCTGCCCTCATACATGAAAACAAAATCACACTGGAACTATTGTTATCTACATTTAACAGAAGAAGAAAGCAAAGCTAGGAACAGTTAAGAAAGCAGAGTCAACTCCATGCATGTCTGACTCTAAATCCTATACATGTGTCTTCCATGACTAGCCAATCCCCTTGAAAAGTTAGGTGACTTTGGAACTATTAAATAAAATTTTTTGAAGTAACATAATCAAGGTAAGATTACATGAATTATGGGTTGATTCTATGGCTAAGCAATCAATTTCAGCCTAAGGAAAGAGAATTTATTGGCTCATCTAGGGGGAAAGGTCTGGCTTAAGCTTGATAAGCTACAGACTCAAGCCTGCCTTCTGTCCATCTGTCTCTGTTGGCTTCATTCAGAGAAAGGTTTTCTTTTCCCCTGTTGTACAAGGTGGCTAGAGCTACCCTTTGGGCCCAAATACAGCTAAAAATGTGACTGCCTTTCTCCTAGTTGTTTCCCCCAAAGAATCATTTATCTGATTTGGTCATGGATTCATTCTGGAGCTAATCACTGTGGCCAAGTGATGCTTTAATAGCTGTGTCTGGGGTCAGAGGTTGAGCTCCTAAGTTCAAGGTGAAGCCGACTATACTACAAGTGTATGGACTGAGAGTAGGGCAGAAATGTCTTTATTGAAAAGGATGATTGGATGGCAGGCAGCAAAAATAGATGTCTATTACAATGGGGAAGCTTACCTCTCTTACTCCAAAGTTCTTAGGAATACCTTACCATATAATTCAAATTGACTGCTGACATAGACTCTTCCTTTTGGCCACAATACTATACAATAACTTAATTGTGTGTACTTTATTTCACCCATGACTGCATTTTATGTATTTATGTATTTATTTTATTATTATTTTTTTTTTTTTGAGGAGAAGGAAAGAGAAATTTATTACTTTGCTGGCAAAGGCAGGGATATCTATCTTGCTTTTCTACATAAAAGTTTTTGGAGTATTTTTCTAAAATGAAACCTAGATTACAGGAGCCTGGTTTTGTTATTCCAAGGAAGAAACAATGGGAAAGTGTTTTTAGGGTATCGTAGGTGGCAGCTATGTAGTGTAAGGAAGGAAAGTGAAATGCACAAAACACTTAACTGATGCCTTCTTTATGTTAGGCTGATCCCTTCTGGGAACAGTGTTCAGTGGCCTTCAGAGAGCAACCCATCTATATGAAGAGACTGGTTGGAGAGTATCGGTGACTATGATTTTGTTTTGGCCCAGACCCAGATTATTACAGATCACCACAGAACCTTTGGTGATAGATGGAGCCCTGTGGGGTGGCCATGTATGGTGTTGATTTGGTTTAGGGGATTTATTTATTTATTTATTTATTTATTTATGAGACACAGTCTCATTCTGTTGCCCAGGATAGAGTGTCATGGCCTCAGACTAGCTCACAGCAACCACAACCTCCTGGGGTCAAGCAGTCTTCCTGCCTTAGCTTCCTGAGTAGTTAGGACTACAGGAACCCACCATAATGTCTAATTTTTTTCTATTTTTAGTAGAGATGGGATCTCACTCTTGCTCAGGTAGTTCTCAAACTCTTGACTTCAATGAATCCTCCCACCTCAGCTTCCCAGAGTGCTAGGATAATAGTTATGAGCTACCACACCCAGCCAAGGTTTTTATTTTTCATCTCTTGAGCATTTCTGTCAAATTCTGACACCCAAGTCTTGCAGGTCAGATGACTCCAGAAAAGGCCCAGATCCTGGCTTAGAGTCACACCCATTACTCTGTGAACAGTGTGATGAACCTAGCCCCAAATAGACATGGAGATACTTATTAAGCCACAGGCATGGGGGCAAACTAGACAAGGCAGAGATGCATGCTGCCAGGCACTCAGTGAAAGAGAACATTGTTACAGAGGTAGCAGGCCCCAGACCCAGAAAAGTTACTGCTCAGTTCCAGAGGGAGGATTTGTAGAATACCTAGTCTTAAGACTGTTCAACAGAGTTTGTCAACCACACTTTTTTTTCTTTTTCTTTTTTTTGTAGAGACAGAGTCTCACTTTATCGCCCTTGGTAGAGTGCCGTGGCGTCACACTGCTCACAGCAACCTCCAGCTCCTGGGCTCAAGCGATTCTCCTGCCTCAGCCTCCCTAGTAGCTGGGACTACAGGCGCCCACCACAGCGCCCGGCCATTTTTTTGTTTTTGCAGTTCAGCCGAGGCCGGGCTTGAACCCGCCACCTTCGGTATATGGGGCCAGCGCCCTATTCGCTGAGCCACAGGAGCCGCCCCCTTTTTTTTCTTTTTAATGTGAGACAGAGTCTCCAGCTGTCACCCTGGATAGAGTGCCTTGGCATCACAGCTCACAGCAACCTCCAATTCCTGGGCTCAAGTGAGTCTCTTGCCTCTGCCTCCCAAGTAGCTGGACGCACGCCACAACGCCTGGCCATTTTTTGGTTGCAGCCGTCATTGTTGTTTGGTGGGCCCGGGCTGGATTCGAACCCGCCAGCT
>CAUYON010196629.1:0-95183 GCA_963573935.1 Arctocebus calabarensis
TTTATTTTATTATTTATTTATTTAGAGACAGAGCCTCAAGCTGTCACCCTGGGTAAAGTACCGTGGCATCACAGCTCACAGCAACCTCCAACTCCTGGGCTCAAGTGAGTCTCCTGCCTCCACCTCCCAAGCAGCTGGGACTACAGGCACCCACCAAAACACCTGGCCATTTTTTGGTTGCAGCCATCATTGTTGTTTGGCGGGCCTGGGCTGGATTCAAACCCGCCAGCTCAGGTGTACATGGCTGGCGCCTTAGCCCGTTGAGCCACAGGCATCGAGCCCATTCCATACCTTTTAAAACACCAACACTTATCATCTTTAATTTTCATACCTCGTTTACTCCACCTCCTAATCCTCTTTATAGAAAACCCAAACCTTTACTTTTTCCCTGGCCCTGCATATAACCCTTCATCTCCATTAGCTGCCCTCCACTCACATGACCCTCACACTTTTCAGAATTAATTCTTTCTATGACTGCTGGCCTTTAGGCATAATAACATTATACCCTTTTCCCAACATCTCCCTCTTTCCCTTACCTAACCCGGAAGACACGTGGGTTATCAACGGTAGTTCATCTAAGCCCACTGCTCACTCCATTGCCAAGGCAGGGTTTGCTATCATGTCTTCTTTCTGCCTTATTGCCTCTACCTCTCTGCTCCCCAGTACTTCCTCACAATAGGCAGAACTCTTAGCCCTCACTAAAGCCTTAAAACTTGCACAAGGCCACTCCATTAACATATACACAGACTCTTATGTATGCTTTCCACATAATCCATCACCATGTAGACATATGGCAAGAAAAAGGATTAATTATTACCCAAGTTTCCTCTATTGTCAGTGCTATACTCACTAAAATCCTCCTGAATGTGACCACTCCCCTAAAGGAAGTAGTCATCATCCACTGTAAAAGCCACCAGAATAAAAGAAATCCAATTTCCAAAGGCAACCAAAAAGCCGATACAGAAGCCAAATGGACAGATCAACACCCTTACACCCCCTCCACTCCAGAAGGCCAGTACTTATCTTTCAATAAACTATCTCCGGTATATACATCTGAAGAATAGGACAGTTACTGGCACCTTCCCACATGAGGAAGATGGTTCTTTCAACAGGGAAATTTTATTCTTCCTTCCTTCTAAGCATAAAATATCCTCTCTTCCCTCCACAATAGTCTTCACACTGGCTTCAAGCCTCTTTACACTCTTCTTTCTCTGCTCCTTTCTCACCCATTACCATATTCCCCTTTAAAGCAGATAAGCCAGTCTTGCACAATCTGCACTCAGGTCTCATCCCAGGGTGCTATGAAAACACACATCAGGCCCAAGACCAGACCCCTTTCAGCACACATCAGGCCCAAGACCAAACCCTTCAGACAAGACTGGGAGATCGATTTCACTCACATGCCTCCTGTATGAAATTATAAACTTCTTCTAGGTTAGGTGAATACCTTCTCAGGATAGGTCGAAGCCTTCTCCACAACAGGCGAGAAACACATGAAGTTGTCTCCAGTCTCCTCCACTACATTATTCCTAGATTTGGCCTCCCCAACTACACTCAATGGCTCAGCTTTCATTAGCCAGATCACCTCCAAAACCTTACAAGTCCAAGGAGGTTAGTCGTGCTTACATGTGCCTTATAGGTACCAATCATCAGAGAAAAGTAGAACAAATGAACAACATCTTAAACAACATCTCCCCCAAATTAGCATTCTAACACAAACAAGATTGGATTACGCTCCTCCCCATCGCTTTACTCCTCATTCTCTCTACCCCTCGCAAACCCCTCTTTTATATTCCTTTTGAAATAAGATATGACAGGACTATTATTCTGGGCCCTGGATCCCCTCCAGACTCCATCATAGGAAACTATTTTCTCATCCTCCAGGAAACCAGTAATGAACTTAGAAAAATAATAAACCAGTTCTTACCACAACCCTCAACAGAGAAAGTCAGTGACCGATTCACAGGACAACAAATTTTCCTCAAATCTCCCTTGCCCTGCAGTACTCTATCCCCTTACTGGGAAGCCCCTCACATCATTCTCTACAGCACCCCCATGGCTATTCACCTCTTGGACCCTCCACTGTGGATCCACTGATCCTGAAGAAAGCTGCGTTCTATAGAAAAAGTTCCAACACTGGAAGACCCCACCTGGAAATCACAAGCACAGTCCCCTACCATCTTAAAACTCACCAGGATCCCCAAAGAGTCCACTTCTACCTAAATGTGTAACAATGCTCCCTGATTCTTCCCTTTTCTCCATAACTTATCTTGAGATACCTAGTTACTCTCACACGTTCAAAGCTGGAGTGACCTCTTTGAAGCCTTTAAAGATCAGGGGCTACAAGGCACCTTCCAAGACTATTCCCCCAAGGAAACTCAACTTTTTCTCTTCCTGCTCCTTTTCCTTTTGGCTACCCCTCCTGTCACTTCTGGCACTTGTCCCCTCCCCATCACCCCCAAATGAATGTACAGGTTGTCTTACTACCCAAACCTCATATATCTATGAATATCTTACCAACCTCCATTTCCACATCAACTATGTCTGATTCTTAACTCAGACCCCCTCTTTCACTAACCACACTTCACATGCCAATGCACTGTTACGATGTTACCAATGCCTCTGAATGTTCTTATGGAGTAAAGAGGTATTGGACCGGCAAAATAATGGGCACTGGATGTCTTGGAGGTGAAGTCAGAACTGCTGTCTTCTAGGCCTATCTCATGCATATAGAATTATTGGATGGAGAAGGAGGCCAGGACATAGCACATCAGCAAGAAATAGGACAACTCATTAAAAAAAAAAAAACTCCTCTCTTCCAACATAACCCCTCCACCCTACAAAGCATTATACCTCCCTATTCTTTAAAACCTACAGCAACAGTCCCTTATTCCCTAGTTTTTAAATACCTCCTTCCCAGCTGCCCTGAACTCTTTCTCTCTCCTTTCTCCCTCAGGATTTTGGATGTGCCTTTCTTTACACCAACATCTTTTCAATCCTATACCCATACTCAACACAGATAACTCATCCATTTTGGTGGAAAATAACACAGCTCTGTTTGGCCCCATACTATAGGCTTTCTACTCCTAGTTTGGTACAGGAGACTCTGTAGGCTTTATAAAACCCGATCTCTGTTCCATCAACTCAACTTTTCCCTTATTTAACTCCTCCTGTTCCTCTCCAGGAATGTTTTTCATCTGTTGCCCTCCATCTATCGGCACCTGCCGATTAATCACTCCAGTCTTTGCACCTGAGTTTTCCTCACCCCCAAGTCTCTTTTGTGAATGACCCCTCCTTAACTCAAGCCCTGGTCATCCTTCTACTTCCAGACAAAAAAGAGCGGCCACCCTCCCTTTATGCCTCAGAATAGATGTAGTGGCTGGACTTGGCATGGGCAATGCAGGCATTAGTACATCAACTCACTTTTACCACCAACTCTCCCTGGAACTCAATGAAGATATGGAAAAGGTAGCCAACTCCTTAGTCACTGTATAATTCCATATTAATTCTTTAGCTGCAGAAGTCCTCCAAAAATCACCCAGCCTTAGATTTACTTACAGCAGAAAAAGGAGGCACATGCAGGTGTCTGGGAGAAGAATGCTGTTTCTTTGCCAGAATAATCACAGACAAAGTAAAAGAACTCTGAGAACAAATCAAACAGAGACAAACAGATCTTAAATCATCTAATCCCTGGTCCTTATTTGATTCCTGGCCTCCTCAGTTGCTTCCTATTTTAGGGCCACTAATTATGATCTTTGTCATTTTCAGTTCCAAACCAGTATTCCTCCAGCTCATCTCCTGATTTATTGATCAGGCAGTCACGCAAAACACAACTGTTCATATCCTCAGCCTAAGCAGATATCAACCAGTTCATACTAAAGACCCAAGAGTGTTCCTGTAAATACCACCCTCTTCCCCCTACCTTTTTTCCTTATAGGCAGCCCACATTGGCCCTCAGCCTGCAGGAAGCAGTAAGAGACACCACATCCGTTACTCCACCTCCTTATAATAGGCTAAAAAGACCAGGATGATGGGGGAAGAACTGAGCACAGGAACACAGAAACGAGTGCACAAGTTCCATCCAGGAAGGAATGAGAGCACCGACTCCCACCCCAGAACCCTTATATTCCCACCTTGCCTTAACCCACATGCTGGCTTCTTTTTCAAACTCAGCCTGCTCACACCCAAGTGAATAAAGACCATGTTTCCCATACAGAACCTGGACTCTGTTTCCTTTCATTCATGTCTCTGACTAACCTTTCAGCTGCTAAAATCAGAACTGAAGAGATGCAATGCTATTTATAGTCTGTATTTATCTTTTGTGGGAATGGTGGTACTTTGAGGTAGAATGTGGGTGGGTTTTAACAGAGGATGCCACTCTGACCCTGCTCCACGTGTTACATAAGTTATGGTGCACATGCTCTATATCTCAAAATTGATTTTTCCCTTTCATTCACAAATCTGATCATAGTGGCAAATGTTTAACTTGTCTTTCCAAGTAATTGAATGAATCTTCAGGCAAAAATTATGACTAAGAAACTTGGCCAAGTATATATAAATAGCATATAAATGACACTAGGTCAAGCTACTGCAGAAATTTTTTTTTTAAATGAACATGAAACATTTTTTCAAAACTGCATATATAAATCTAATGTCAACAATTTTCATAAGATTGAAATCATACAGAACATGTGTCAAAATGAAAATGCAAGTGAAAAAATGACAAAGAAAAGAAAGGAACTAATTGTAAAATAGGGATGTAGCAGGGTGGAAGGCCGGGGATATGTGTGTTTGGGGAGGAAAGCAGGGACTTCTGAGATAATGGCAAAAAACAAGAGAGAACATGGGCTGCATCTCAGGATTTTTATATTTTATAAGACATAAAGGAAACACTGTTAATATTTGTACTGTATAATAAAGCATCAGCTGTTTGCTTGAATCAACAGTGTGACATCATGTCTCATGGTGGCATACACTAAAGGGAAGTAGTGATACACAAAAATCACTTAGAAGCCACCTTTAGGTTTCCTTTATCGCCATGTAGAGTTGAATCTAAAAACTCCTGTTTATACATTACATTCACAATCCGGCATTAGGTTCTGTATTAAACATAAAAATACAAGGCTTTTTTTTTTAAAGGAGATTACATCTTAAGAGGAAAAAGATATTAAGGAAAGCAAATATAAAATCTGCCTAATATATCATGCAGCCCCTCTTGTTTTTGGGAATAGTGGGGCAAAAGAGATCACATGAGCTAAACCAACCCAGACAGAATTGTTTCAGGAGAACTAGAACCTGCAGTGCACACAAAGAACAGGTGGACTTTTGCAGACAGAAAGGAAATAGCAAAGGGATGTGGCATTGCGGGTGAAAATAACTTCTGAGGAAATGCAGGAAGTGGAAACCTAAAAGGCCTCTATGTGAAGGAAAAAAAAATGTTGAAATGATTTCTTTTGTTGGTTATATTTTTTAAAAAGGCTTGAAAATAATCTAGATTGATTTAGATGTTATACCCTCTACTAAGAAAAGATTGACTTTTTTCAGCTACATAATTCTATATATTTTGACATAAATGTAAAAAACAAGCAAACAACAAAAAACTTAAAAGAGTTCTAGTTGTTTCTAGAAGTAGCAATGTAGAGAAGTTTACTGATCTCTTTCAAATTTACCTATTTGTTCATAATATCATTCTTTGTGGTATTTTAGTAATAAAATTTTTTCTGGATTAGTGTTAATTAGCCAGTTCAAACAAAAAGAAAATTAAAATCTGAAGATTGAAAACTAATTCCTAACAAAATCAGAGTGTGTATGAATAGAGAGCATGAGCTTGGAGAGAAAGAAAGGAATTCCTGTAGACTCGTTTCTTATGAGTTTCTGCAGGTGTTCCTCAGCACTTCGTGTGGTCCCCATAGGCCTTATTCAGACACCTTTTATATAATAGCATTATAGTGAAGTTTCACAAAGCCTGAGGGAATCTGAAGTCAGATTATTCAAACAGGTCTCAGCTTATATGTTCAGCTATATGTTCCTAGGAACTCATTTATTGACAATTTCCCTGAAGTACAGTTTTCTCGTGTACTTTTCACATGTCTGTGTGCACAGAGTGCCTAGGTTCAGGTAATATCATCAGGTAAGATCATCAGCTGCCCTTAGTTAGCTGTATGATCTAGTCTAGAATATGTTTTCTCATTGGGAAAATGGAAAAAAATAATGCCAACTACCTCCTAGAGTTATTGAGAGGGCTAGACTCAGGCCTGGCATGTAGGAAGTACTATTTCTGTTCCTTCCATTACTATTAAAGATTATGAGTAACACTTAATTTATGAAATTATTGTGAGTAAATAAGATATAACATATACAAACTCTATAACAGCAAGTTGTGTGTGTGTGTGTGTGTGTGTATAGTTTACAATTCAGGCAGCTAACATATTTTGTGCAGTTATAAACAATCCCTGAATGTGTCTTAAGTAATACAATGTTTATTTCTAGTTTTCCACATATAGCTAAGCTGGGCTAGCACAGGTTGGGGGGTGGGGGAGAACTCCTTCACACAGCAGTCTCAGGCGAAGGTTTTGCCATCCTTTGGTGCTGACACCCCAGCACAAGTCTTTGGGGCCAGTCAGGGTAAAGAGAGCTCAGCACCCCAGACATGAACCCTATATACATCTCATCAGCCAAATCAAATCAGATCATTACCTCTAACTTTCAGGGTGTTAGAAAACAGTTTTCTGAGTGTGGATGGTGGGAGTGGGGTGAAGAAGAATGGAAGTATTTGTGATAACTGGGCCTGTCTTTCATAATTACTGCAGAAGCTCTGCATAGGCCAGAAGTACTCAGGGTTCTCCAGCTTATTTTGTTACTTAATCATAACAAAATATAACTGGTGACTTCTTTAGATAGATTTTTCCAAATCACAACCCATTGCTTGATAAACAAACCAGAAGATATACTGGTACCTTGGTAACTTTGAGATAGGTTATTAT
This sequence comes from Arctocebus calabarensis, assembly GCA_963573935.1. Taxonomy (NCBI): domain Eukaryota; kingdom Metazoa; phylum Chordata; class Mammalia; order Primates; family Lorisidae; genus Arctocebus; species Arctocebus calabarensis. The sequence continues at coordinate 6,984 of CAUYON010196629.1, forward strand.
ACCAAGTGGTTCACATGCGCCACGTGACCACCTAAATTCTTCACTGCTCTCTGAAGATCATATTCAGTAAGACAATCAGTGAAGGCTAGGTAAGAAGCTGATGGAGTCATTGATTAATTTGGATTGTTGAATTATATTTACTGAACTCAAAATTCCTTTCAGCAACTTAATAACCATGTCTCTAATTATTTACTTCCCCTCCTACCTGAAGGGATTTCCATATTGGAGATGGTATAGGATTTTAGAAGAATAAAATGAGGTGGCTTTTGGAAAGTGCTCAGCAAATTGTCCTCATGGAGACAATATAAATGTTACCTGTGACTACGTCCTCTGTAAAGCAAGGAGAAATAGAATGTATTTTTGAAGATATTTACTTTTCAGATAAGAATTAAAAATGGTACAATCAAGTAACACTTGGGGCTTAAAGATTCAGGAAACTTTCAAATAAAATGATTTCAGAAATCATATAGTGTAGTCAGCCAGCCCAAAGAAAAATTTAAGAAGAGGGAAGTGGGGTTAGGAAAGGGTTGGGGGGGTAGGTTTATTATGCAGAGCTGTGTCATTTGTATATATGTATGCATGTACACACATATTTCTCTATCACAAGAAACAGTATAGAGAATAGATTTATCTATTACTTACATAACAAAATAACTTTAATGTTATAAAAATTAATGGGATAATGGCCAGTCAAGAAATGAAAAGTTTTTCAAGATAAGCATAATTACATGCTTTTTAGATGATGGTAGAAAGTTGTATACTCTCATTTATATTACTAGCTTCATAAGCATGTTTCAAAACTCTTTTTGGGAACAGCATATGAGACCTATCAAAGTTAATATAGGATAATAAGGGAGCTTGAACAAAAATCAGCACATAATCTATTCAGGGTAAAATATAATTTTGAAGCCCACTTTGTGTAGATGAAAATTCACAAAAACTAATTTCATGCTTCTGTAAAATTGCTTTCAATTATTTTCAAGGACTAGTAAACACTGAAAAAAGTGAATAGAATAGGCCTGGTGCAACAAAGATTTAACAGAGTTGCTAAAATTAGCAAATTAAAATGAATATGGTATTTTTGAATTAAGAAATTGGACAAAGTCCTGCTGAGCTTATCTGAGTCTGGCTTTGCGCCTACAAAAGTACTTAATATGGTCAGCTTCTGCTACTGAAACGTTTAAACAGCTGGATGGAGTCAGACTTGGTAGACAAGAATGCTTTTAATTACATTTATCCTTGATGCTTCTGTATTTCACCATATTTTCATTCAAAATAGTCTACTTCATTTCAGGAGAGATTTCTCTATCCCTTTATCTTACTAAAATGTTTAATAAAATTTTATTGAGGGTATGTAAACCTTGATTAAGATTTAAAAAATAAATGTTTTTGCATACCTACATCTATATCAAGCACTAGAGTGGATATTATTAGTTGCACACAAGAAGGCCTTCTTATGTTCCATTCCTCATGATACCCCCTAAAGTAACCACTATCATTTTTATTTTTTTGCCACCACATATTAATTATATTATTTCTGCTTGTCTTAGAACTTGGTAGAAATGGAAGTATATATTGCAGATTCTCTTGTTTTGTGATTATGCTCTGAGATACAAACATGTTTTGGCAATATTTTGTTCATGCTCATTGCTGTATAATAATCCACTCCCTAAATATATTACAATTTACTTATCTGATATGCAATTGATGGGTGCTAGGATTTCTGGTCCAGGGTATTATGCATAGTGCCACTGTGGTTTTTAAATATATTGTATGAACATGTGTATGCCTCTTAATTATTCATAGACTCTAGAATATATTCTAGAACAGGAATTCCTACATGTTGATGGTGACATGGTATACGGACAGTATATTTTCAGACTTAGTAGATACCTGCACACAATTTGGCACAGAGGTTATAAGAATTTACACTCCAACAAGACAGTATGAGTTCCTCTTATTAAATCCTGGCCAAAACATGTTGCTTTCCATCTTTTTCAATTTTTACCACATAAGTCCTTCAGCTTTGTTTCTCTCCCTCAAAACTGCCTTGGTTAAACTTAGAGTTTGCATTTCCATGTAATTTTTGCAATTAGTTGTAAATCTTCACAAAATCTTTTAAGATTAGATTGGAATTGTATTGATTCTACATATAAATTTGGGGAAAGTGTCCATCTTTGCAAGAATAAGCCTTTCAGTTCAGAAACATTCTTCCAGATCTATTTAGGTCTCTTAAAGGTGCACTTAATGATTTTTTTTATTATTAAAATCATTAGTGCAATCAAGGGGCACAATGTGCTCGTTTCATATATAATCTGAAATATTTTCATCAAACTGTTAAACATCGCCTTCATAGCATTTTCTTAGTTATTATATGAAGACGTTTGTATTCTGCATTCAGTAAGTTTCGCCTGTACCCTTCTAAGATGCACTGTAGGTGTGGCCCCACCAATTAACCTCCCTCCACCTAAACCTCCGCCCTCCCATCCTCTCCCTTGCCCATTTCCCAATATTCTTGTGCTATAGTTGGGTTATAGCCTTCATATGAAAGCTATAAATTAGCTTCTTAGTAGGGCTGAGTACATTGGATGCATTTTCTTCCATTCTTGAGATACTTTGCTAAGAAGAATATGTTCCATCCATTTAAACATGAAAGAGGTAAAGTCTCCATCTTTCTTTAAGGCTGCATAATATTCCAAGGTATACATGTATCCCAATTAATTAATACATTCGTGGGTCAATGGGCACTTGGGAACTTCTTCCATGACTTAGCAATTATGAATTGGGCTGCAATAAACATTCTGATACAGATATCTTTTTTATAATGTGATTTTTGGTCTTCTGGGTATATATCTAGTAAAGGAATTATAGGATCAAATGACAGGTCTATTTTTAGATCTCTAACTATTCTCCAAACATCCTTCCAAAAGGAACACATTAGTGTGCATTCCCACCAGCAGTGTAGAAATGTTCCCTTTTCTCCACATTCAGGCCAACATCTCTGGTTTTGGGATTTTGTTATGTGGGCTAGTCTTACTGGAGTTAGGTGATATCTCAAAGTAGTTTTTATTTGCATTTCTCTGATGATTAATGATGGTGAGCATTTTTTAATGTTTGGCTGTGTGCCTGTCTTCTTAAGAGAAGTCTCTCTTCAAGTCCTTTGCCCACCCTGAGATGGGATCACATGTTCTTTTCTTGCTAATACATTTGAGTTCTCTGTGGATTCTGGTTATTTATGCCGCTTGGTTGGAGGCATAACCTGCAAATATTTTCTCCCATTCTAAGGGCTGTCTGCTTGCTATACTTACTATGTTCTTGGCTGTACACAAGCTTTTTAGTTTGATCAGGTCCCAGTAGTGTATTTTTGATACTGCTTCAATTGCCTGGGGAGTCCACCTCATAAAATATTCACCCAAGCTGATTCCTTCAAGAGTTTTTCCTGCACTTTCTTCTAGTATTTTTATAGTTTCATGTCTTAAGTTTAAATCTTTAATCCAGTGAGAGTCTATCTTAGTTAATTGTGAGAGGTGTGGGTCCAATTTCAGTCTTCTACAGGTTGCCAGCCAGTTCACCTAGCACCATTTGTTAAATAGGGAAACTTTTCCCCACTGAATGTTTTTAGTTGGTTTGTCAAAGATCACATAACGAAAGGTAGCTGGATTCATCTCTTGGTTCTCTATTCTGTTCCAAACATCTACCTCTCTGTTTTGTGCAAGTACCATGCTGTTTTGATCACTATTGATTTATAGTACAGTCTCAGTTCTGGTAACGTGATTCCTCCTGCTTTGTTTTTATTTCTGAGTAATGTTTTTGCTATTCAAGGTTTTTTCTGATTCCATATAAAATGAAGTATTATTTTTTTGAGATCATTAATAGGAATTGAATTAAAATTATATATTGCTTTGGGTAGTATAGACATTTTAACAATGTTGATTCTTTCCAGTCATGAGCATAATATGTTTTTCCATTTGTTAACATCTTCAGCAATTTCTTTTCTTAAAGTTTCATACTTCTCTTTCTAGAGATCTTTCACACTCTTTTTTACATAAACTCCCAAATATTTCATCGTCATTGGCACTACTGTGAAAGGAATAGAGTCCTTGACTGTTTTTTTGATTTCGCTATTGTTGGTATATATAAAGGCTACAGATTTCTGGGTGTTGATTTTGTAGCCTGAGACATTGCTGTACTCCTTGATCACTTCTAAAAGTTTTGTTGTAGAATCCCTGGTGTTTTCCAGATATACAATCTTATCATCTGCAAAGGGTGAAAGTTTGACCTCTTCAGACCCTATGTGGATACTTTTGATCTCCTTTTCTTCCCTAATTGCAATGGCTAAAACTTCCATTACAATGTTGAAGTGCAATGGAGACAATGGGCATCCTTGTCTGCTTCCTGATGTAAGTGGAAATGATTTCAATTTAACTCCATTTAATATGATATTGGCTGTGGGTTTGCTGTAGATGGCCTCTATTAGTTTAAGAAATATCCCTTCTATACCAATTTTCTTAAGTGTGTTAATCATGCAGGGATGCTGAGTATTATCAAAAGCTTTTTCTGCATCCATTGACAGAATCATATGGTCTTTATTTTTTAATTTGTTCATTTGCTAAATTACATTTATAGATTTACATATATTGAACCATCCTTGAGACCCTGGGATAAAGCCTACTTGGTCGTGGTGTATAATTTGTTTGATGTGTTGTTGGATTATGTTTGTTAGGATCTTGTTGAATATTTTTGCATCAATATTAATTAGTGATACTGGTCTATAATTTTCTTTTCTTGTTCAGTCTTTCCCTGGTTAAGGGATCAAGGTGATGTTTACTTCGTAGAATGTGTTGGGTAACATTCCTTCTCTTTCTATATTTTGGAAGAGGTTTAGTAATATAGGTACTAGTTCTTTCTTAAAGGTTTGGTACGATTCTGATGTGAAGCCATCTGGTCCTGGGCTTTCTTTTTAGGGAGATTTTGTTTAGTTGATGCTATTTCAGAACTTGATATAGGCCTGTTCAACATTTTCACTTCATTCTGGCTAAGTCTTGGTATGTGGTGTGCTTCCAAGTATTTCCTTCAGAGTTTCATATTACTGAGAGTAAAGTTTCTTGTAATATTCATTAAGGATTTTTTTGAATTTCTGAGGGGTCTGTTGTTATTTCATCTTTACCATTTCTGATTGATGAAATTAGAGATTTTACTCTTTTTTTCCTGGTTAGATTAACCCAAGTGTTATCGATTTTATTGACCTTTTTCAAAAGTCAACTTTTTGATTTATTGATCTGTTGTATAGTTCTTTTGTTTTCAATTTCATTTAATTCTGCTCTAATTTTGGTTATTTCTTTTCTTCTGCAGGGTTTGAAAATGTTCTTCCTTCTCCAATTGCTTGAGATGTCCCATTAAGTTGTTAACTTTCTCCCTTTCTGTTTTCTTGAGGAAGGCTTACAGTGCTATAAATTTCCCTCTTAGGACTGCCTTTGCAGTATCCCAGAGGTTCTGATAATTTGTGTCTTCATTGTCGTTTTGTTCCAACAGTTTGGTAATTTCCTTCTTAATCTCGTCTATGAGCCTTCTATCCCTCAGCATAAGGTTATTTAGCGTCCATGTTTTTGAATGAGTATGCAGATTTCTGTTGTTATTGAGTTCAAGTTTTATTCCACGATGGTCTGAGAAGATGCAAGGAAAAATTTCTATTTTTTTTAAATTTGCTGAGGTTAGACTTGTGATTTAGGATGTGATCAATTTTGGTGTATGTTCCATGGGCTGATCTGAAGAATGCGTATTGAGTTTTATTGGGATTAAATGTTCTGTAGATGTCTGTTGAATTCAGATGGGTAAGTTTAAATCTAAAATTTCTTGCTTAGCTTCTTTTTTGGAGGATCTATCCCACACTGCTAAATGGGTGTAAAAGTCTCTGACTACTATGGAGCTGAGGGAAATCAAGTTGCCATGTCCGTTAGAATTTCTCTTATAAATTGAGGTGCATTCTGGTTGGGTGCATAAATATTTATGTTGAAATCTCATCATGCTGAGTATTACCCCTAACAAATATGAAGTATCCATCCTTATCTTTACTTATTTTGGTTGGTTTAAAACCTATTGTGTCTGCGAATAGGTTTGCAACACCTGCTTTTTTCTGCTTTCCTTTTGCCTGGAATATAGATGACCATCCCTTCACCTTGATTCTATGTTTATCTTTTAAGGTAAGATGAGATTCTTGTATTCAGTGGATATCTGGCCTGAGTTTTTGTATCCAGTCAGCCAACCTGTGCCTCTTTAGAGGACAATTTAAACCATTCACATTAATTGAGAATATTCATAAGTCTTTCAAAAGTCCAGTGGACATTTTTAAATCCTTTCACCACTGTGGAAGTTGGAATTTGATCAAAAGTTTCTGAGTGGGTTTTACTTTTGTGGCGGAGGATTACACTGGTCATTATGGAAGATAGGTCTGAGAATATTCTGGAAAGCTGGTTTAGTAATGGCAAATTTCTTCAACAAGTGGATGTCATTAAAATATTTAATTTATGCATCTTAAATGAAAATCATTTTAGCTGGATACAGGATCCTGGGTTGAAAGTTATTTTGTTTTAGGAAATTAAAAGTTAATGACCACCCTCTTCTAGCTGGAAAGGTTTCAGCAGAGAGATCTGAAGTTATTCTAATATTCTTCCCCTTGTAGGTTATGGTTTTCTTGAATCTGGCTGCTTTCAGAATTTTCTCCTTCATATTAACTTTAGTGAATTTTATTATGATGTGTCTGGGGGATGTCTTATTTGGGTTGAGTTGTGCTGGAGTTCTGAAACTGTCTGCTATGTAAATTTCAGAATCTCTTGGCATGTCTGGAAAGTTCTCTTTCATAATCTCATGAAGAAGAGACTCTGTGTCTTGTGAAGCCACTTCATTCCTTTTGGGAATCCTAATAAGGTGAATATTGATTTTCTTCAAATTATCCCAGAGCTTTCTAAGAGAGAGATCTGTTTTTGCCCTCCATTTCTCTTTCTATTTGAAAGATTGGGAGCATTGGACACTTTCTCTTCAGTGTCAGAATTTCTTTCTTCTGCTTGGTACATTCTGTTATTGAGGGATTCTACTGTATTTCCCAGATCTTTGAGGTCTGCAACCTGTTGTCTCAATGTGTCAAAGCCTTTGGTCATTTTGTCTTTGAATTCGTTGAATTCTTGAGACATCTTTTGGATTACTGCTTGAAATTCTAATTCCATCTTTTCCTCATTCTGTTGATCATATTTGCTATCCAGATTCTAAATTTGATTTCTAACATTTCAGCCATTTGTTTATGCATGGGATCTTGTGCAGTGTGTGCCTTACTGTTCCTTGGGGGAATTGATCTACTCTGATTATTCATGTTGTCAGAGTTTTTCTGTTGATTCGGCCTCATGATTGATTTTCACCGTTACCTCTGGCTGTCCTCAAAGTTGGGGAGACGTCTCTCCAATATTAGACCCCAGCGGGATCACTCTATTGTTCCTGGATCTTTGTAAGGATTGACCCTGAGTAACTCCTCTGGGACTGCCCCAGCTGGGGATTTCTGACTGTGGGAGCAGCTCCAGAGTGTGGCACCTCCAGATCCAGCATCAGGGTGGGGGATGGTGCACACGGTTCAGGAGTGTCTGGCACCCAGTGCCTTTGGCAAAGAGAGCCCCAGCAGTCTGTGGCTGGTAGGAGGGCTTTGGAGGGAGGGCCCTGGTCACTCGTCTTCCAGAGTCCCTGGCCAGACGAACAGGGCCAGTGCAGAGGCAGAAAGGTCTCTGGAGGAAGGACGACGCCTGAAGGCCAGGCAGGTGCGGGGTGTGGAGTGCACATTTGCTGGCAGAGTCCCTAGCTGGGGTGGGCATGCGGAGCCCAGTGGGCTTGGGGTGCCAAGGTGTACAGTTGCCAGTGGAATTCCTCCAGGGGCAGGTGTGCAGAGGCTAGGCAGGCACGAGGTGCAGGGGCATGCCTTCACCGGTGGAGTTCCTGGCCAGAGCTCTCATGTGGAGGCCCAGCAGGTGTGGGGTATTGGGCCGCTCAGTCACTGGCAGAGTCCTTGGCCAGTGAGAGTGTCAGAGTTCTGGTAGGCATGGGGATCCAGGCTGCGTGGTGGCCCACAGCGACCCTGGCTATGGCATGTGTGCCAAGGTCCGGCATGTGCAGACCACAGGGCTACATGGTCAATGGCAGAGTCCCTGGCCGGAGCAAGCAGTGGGTCGGGTTTGTTGGGGGGGGGTCTTGGCCTGGCCGCAGAGCCTCTTGGGTGGGGAGGGTGCCTGCTCCGGTGGACAGGGAGGGGTGGCATTGCTCAAGTACCTCCTCCCTCAGTCTCAGCAGGGGTCAGGTTTCTGGTTCATCAGGTAAGGGAGGAAGCGTGTACTTTAAGTTCAGAATGGCAAAGAAAACTTTACTTCAGTTTTTTGCCTCGCAAGAGAGTGTTTAGAGTCACAGCAGGGTCCCCCTGAGGTATCAGTCCCCACTTTCCATAGCACTCTCTGGTGAGGAGAGATAAGAGGTCCACAGTTCACTGCTTGCCTGTAGAAAACCCGCAGGAGCAAATGAAGAAAAAAAAAGGAAGGAAACAGAAATATCACAGCTTTCTTGGGGTAGGGGACGGACACTTTTCCTTTCAGATGAATTTTTAGATTTGTTCTTATTCTAATCTCTTATTTTAATAATCTTTAGAGCTCCAATTAGATTTTTATTCATTTTTATAATTTTAAAATGTCATTTCAAGAAGGACTATACAATTATTTTAATTTAAAATAAACACTTAACATTTAAAAACAAAGAAAACACCTCTGATTTTCACTGCATGCCAAAATGTGAAGGTGATCTTGGCCCCAATCTCTCACACCCTTCTGTCTTATTATAGTTTAACCCTAAAATATCACCTAATTAAATTTCTGTGTAGTGTGAATAATTCAATTTATCAAAGTCTAATCATTGAGAAAACTAACTTAAATGTAATTATTAATTTGAATTCCTCCAGATAACATCTTCATAGATAGACAGCATCCTTTTATCTTTGAGGGCCACTCACAGATGATTTACAAAAAGAATTGGATGTGCTTTTATTTTTTTTTCTTCCAGTAAAAGAATCCTAAAAATGATTCTCTGAAAGCACTAGACACAAAGATGTTGACATGCTATGCCTCCAAGCAATGTAATTTATGCTTGGAGGCAACACCCAGTGTTGGGTCTGACCATCAATATTTCTGAAAAAAATATAGACTTCATAACAGCACAGTTTACTTTTTTAATTTAGATTATCAAATACAAAGAGTGGGCTGAGCAATTATACAGCCTCTAGCAGTTTACATCAGAAATAGAAATAACCCAGATTCAAAAATAACTTACAGGCCCATCAGTCAATCATACAAGGGGTGCTACTGAAAAAAGATCTAAATATCTTAGTCACAACAAAGACAACTATTTTCAGAGAAGGCACTGTAGACAAAAAAACCATTTGCAGCTGCAACCCGGCCCTAAGAAGAGCTATAGGCTGGGTCAAGAGAGAGGAGTGTGATGAGCAAAATGAACCCTGTGGCCCCACTCTCACTGAGAAGTGCAGGCACATCAGACCATTTTTAGACTGCCACAATTGTCCAGGGAGCTTCAGGGGACAGAGGTGGCACAACTGTACCTTTGAATAAACACATAGCTAGACGAGTATCATGAGAGCAGGCATCATTGGCTTTTCTCCAAAGCCTCACATTTTGACTGCCAGGACTAGGGAATGAAGCAGTGCGTTATACAGTGACTGATGGGACCAGAGGGGAGAGGAAAGGCTCCATCCAGGCATCTCAGAGCACAGGCAATGCCACTGTTTGCTGAGCATCTGCACAAGGGCCATCAGTCTCATTAGCTGGAGAAAGCTTAGAGCTTACTGCTGAAGAGTAGAGAGGACCACATTGACTTGGAGGAAGCTAGTGATAGGATCTGGAGATAATGAATGAGCTTTATGCGGCAAGTTAAACTGCTTCAGTGTGGAGCCCAGTTTAAAGGAGCTGATAAATAATTTGCCTCGGCTCAGTCCCCATAGCTCAATAGTTAGGACACCAGCCACATATACCAAGGCAAGCAGGTTTGAACCTGGCCCAGGCCTGGTAAATAACAATGACAACTACAACCAAAAAAAAAAAAAAATACCCGGACATTGTGGTGGGCACCTGTAGTCCCAGCTACTTGGAATGTTGAGGCAAGAGAATTGCTTAAGCCCAAGACTTTGAGGTTGCTGTGAGCTGTGATGCCATAGCATTCTACTGAGGGTGACATAAGACTGTCTCTAATAATCATAATCATAATCATAATCATAATGATAAGAAGAATTTTCCTTATTCCATCACCTAGAATAGAATGGAAGACTGTGTGAGTCTCTCTGTTGCAGCACTTTAGTTGGCTTTAAAACTAGGAAAACAACTGATTCCATCTCTTTTGAGGGTGCAATCATCTTGCAAAGCCCTTTGGTTCTTAAATAAAATATAAAATGGATGTTCACATTTGCAATGTTGAACTTAGGAGTTATGATAGCAAAAAGCAACATAACTGCACCTTCCATCTGTCCTGAGAGCACGTGAAAAGTTTTGGAGAAAGACACAGAGGAGGAAAATAAAAGCTGATGCAAGAGTGGCTAAGGCAGCAATCCACAAAAATGTGGCCCTGGCATGGCCCCAGGGCAATGTCATCACTTTTCACCTGTCCTTAAGTAATCTCTGAGGCTGGGAATCCATAGTTTGGACTCCTATCCCTGCCTTATAAAATTGTGGTGAATAATTTTCTGAGCATTTATAGTGACAGACACACTTCTGAGTACCACTAACCAGAGTATTCTATTAGTGACATACCTCACTTAGTTTAATTACAATGATTTGTCATTTCACTTACTCATGTGCCCAATTATTCACCTAATATCGTGATATCTATTGATTATTTACAATATGCCAGGAATTTGATCCAGCTATCCAGAAAACAAAATATATACAGTATGGTTGACTTTCATTCATTCATAGCCACATGGGTAAAGCAAGCCTTAAAAAGATCATTAAGGCTGGGTGCAGTGGCTCATCCCTGTAATCCTAGCATTCTGGAAGGCTGAAGTGGAAGAATCCTTTGAGTTCAGGAGTTTGAGACTAGCCTGAGCAAGAGTGAGACCCCATCTCTACTATTCAGGAAGCTGAGGCAGGTGGATTGGTTGAACTCAGGAGCTTGAGGTTGCTGTGAGCTAGGCTGACACCATCTCAAAAAGCAAATTATTAAAATATAGCTGTAATAATAATGCAGTTGTCATTTTCTCAGAGAGCTATGAAGGTCACCAGCTAACATAGGACAAAAGATTAACCAGATGAATCCTTCTTGGGGCACATCATTCATACAAAGTCTTCCTTTTAAATGTTCCAATTCATGAAACCACAAAGGACCTCTAGAGTTGCCTTGCAAGGCTAGATATGGGTTCTGATAGGCAGGAAAATTTTATGCTCCCAAGTTTATTGGGCCCAGGCACTTTCTATCCCAACCCAGGCCATTCTACTCAAGATGAAGGACCTTCAACATGTGCATGTGCAATAACACCAAGTAGGTGTGAGCACACCTATCACCCTGAACATGCCTTCTAATACTACTCTCCAGCCAGGGAAGCCTTGGCCCTTGGGGGAAAGAGCAGATTCAAGGGCTGAGGCAGAAAAAATGGTGACAGTGTCTGGCAATATCAATAAGTAAGGCGGTATTGCAAATAAAACATATACCATGGAATACTATTGAGTCATAAAAAGATGAAGACTTTACATCTTTTGTATTTACCTGGATGGGATGGAAGAACATTCTCCTTAGTAAAGTATCTCAAGAATGGAAAAGCAAGTATCCAATGTACTCAATATGAATATGAAAACAGTAGGTGAACAACTGCACACCCACATGAGAGAAAAACACAATTAAATTCAAGTGGGGAGGTGGAAGGAGGAAGGGAAAAGAGGAGAGATGGGAGGGGTATGGTGAGCTTTCACCTAATGTGCACAATAGGGAGGGGTATGGTGAGCTTTCACCTAATGTGCACAATATAAGGGTATAGGGAACACCTCCTGGGTGAGGGGCACGACTACATCAGAGACTTCACTTAATAAATGAAAACAATGTAACCTAATTGTCTGTACCCTTATATTAATCTCAAATTTAAAAAAAAAGAAATCGAGAAAAGAAAAACAAACAAACAAAAAATCCACCTGACAATGAGGGGGGGTATGCCCAAGGGGCACAGGCCAACCAGAACTCCAGAGACCAAACCCAGAGAGACGTAGCCAACCAAAAACATGTCATAGGATTGGGCTATAACCCAAAGCTTAGAGTGTCCAAATTGTTATAAATTAATGGTTGACTAAATTCATGAATGGAAGAGATGAGATCGTGCCTTGTGCAGAATCATTCAATTCAATTTATGCAAATATTCTGCCTCCAGGAAGTGAAGCCCAACTCTTCACCCCTAGGTGTGTGTCTGTTCTCCTGAGCAGCTCCGTGTAGAGATGTTTGCAAAATTAGTTTACAGTTGACGCCTGAGGAACACCACCAGGTGATCAAGATCAACACCAACAGTGGCATGGCATGTCCATAGTCTGAACCTCCATGACGTGGTAACTTGCTATGATGAGAAGGATATTCTTCTTTGTGGCCTTCCTCCCCCCAACCCATAGCCCCTTTTAACAATGAGAAAGCCATCGGACAAACCCAAATGAGAGACATGGTACAACATACCCCACCAGCTCTCCTCCAGGTCACCAAAACTTTGGAAGGTCTGAGCAGCTGTCACAGCCCAGAGGAGACCAAGGAAACACGACATGAAAACGCAACACGGTATCCTGAACAGGCCACTGGAACAGAAAAAGGCACTAGGTGCTGAATAAGGCAGTCTGAATGAGGTTTGAACTTCAGTTAGTGATAGCAGCCATCTCTGTCGTTCACTGGTTGAAACAGAAATGCTTCATTAACAGAAGTGTTATGGATTGGGAAGCTGGGCACGTGGCATATGGAAACTCCTTGTACTATTTCCCTAATGTTTTTTGTAAACCTTTAACTATTCTAAATTAAATATTTATTTTAAAAAGGGATAGAAACTCCTAATCTCTTTCCAGTGGGCTCTCTGCACTGCCCTACAAAACTGCAAAGAGTGGGAAGGACAGAGTCCTTGCAGGTACCCAGAGCAAAGGTGCCTGCTGTTAGATCCACTTCCTTCCTTGTCTTTCTGTGAGAGGGAAGTGTGTCTGCAGGGCACTGGAGCTCCAGAGAGGCCATTTGGCTTGAACCAAGGAAGTGGGAATTAAGGAGCAAAGTAACAAAGGAGAAACATCTATTAGTTGTCAAGATCTGGATGCCTGGCTGGCTTACTAATTGCTCCGAGATTCCTGTCTGTCTAGAATGTGATATGTATGCCTCCTCTAAACAAAAGGAGTGGTTTTTTAAAGTGAGATTTGTTTTTAAAATCAACTGTTGCTCTTTATGAGCACACAGTGACATCATGGTGATAGTAACAAAAATATAGCAAAAGTAGAAGAGACATATCATCTTTTGTCCACACTTAGACAAACAACGAACATTTAGTAAATTTCAGGTTGTTGCTGTCAAGCACTAACACCACTGTCTGCATAAGCTGTGGCAACCCAAGGTGAAACCCTAAAATGGAATCTCTCTGAGTCAAGGTCTCTGCCCATTGAGCCAGCCTGAAGGTGAACCAAGGTTAAGGAGCAGCTGCAGAGAATGAATCACCATCCTCCCCCTCACTAGAAGAGGCCAGACTACCTGCCATCTGATCCTATGCTTGCACCTGCTTTCTAGTCTCAGGCTGCCTCTGCTTGCACCAGCTCCTTGATCTCTCCCAGCGTGACTGAGTCTGTTTGCTAGTCCCTGTCCTAGTTTGTCCTGTGACATGAAGTGTGATTTTGTCCTCTCAAATTAACTTCATCAGGCTTGATTCCTGAACTCTCCATCACTAGACAGTAGTAGGCCCTGAAATGCATGATTTCTTTCTTCCAGATGAATTTGACCACTTTGCAGAATGCTAAAGAGATCCATAGAGAGTAGAAGGCAATTATCCACTCACAAGGGGCAATTGTTTGAAGAGCCAGTGATCTTCCTTCAACTCAGAAGCGATAGGGGCGGAGGTAGAGGGAAGTCCAAATCCCACAGAGTGCCTTTGCCCTATACATGCTCCTGGGGCTAATGAGACAATCTCTCCCAAAGAGGGTGTGTCCAACTGCCCCAACCCCAACCCCCTGCCCAGCATTCTGCCCCACAGGTAATAAGACCTCATGAACTGGTGAAGTATGGGGTGGAAATAGCACTCTTTCTCGGCTGAGGGTAGCTGGCCACTCCTCCAAACCTCAGTGCCCAGGCCTCACAGCCCCAGGCCTCACCACAATTTGGTAGCTATCAGATGCCTGGGGAAGTGTGTGGGGCTCCAGGGGCTGGATCCAGCTTCAGGGCCTCAGCCTTCTGCTGTCATTGGATTAGGCTGGTGCCAGGTGTTAAATATTTTGAAGGTCATACCTGGCTGTGCTGGGGTGGAGAGCTGAGATGGACTAAACCTGAACCCTTGAGAGTGGGACTGAAGCAGCTGCATTTCTTCATGACTCTCCAGATTTGGATCTATTGACCAAAGCCTGTTTTATTACTTTTCCTGATTTCTGAGTATCTGTTGACAAAGGGGTGAGTGTGTGTGCCCATGCACACATATGTGTATAATTGTTCACCAGTTCATGAGTCCTTATTACCTGTACTCAGCACCTCTGTGGGGCAGAATGCTGGGCAGGGGGCTGGGGGTGGGGCGGTTGGACACACCCTCTTTGGGATAGATTGTCTCATTAGCACCAGGAGCATGTATAGGGAAAAGGTACTCTGTGGGATTCGAACTTCCCTTTACCTCTGCCCCTATCACTTCTGAGTTGAAGGAAGATCACTGGCTCTTCAAACAATTGCCCCTTGTGAGTGGATACTTGCCTTCTAGTCTCTATGGATCTCTTTAGCATCTTGCAAAGTGGTCAAATTCATCTGGAAGAAAGAAATCATTTTCCTACAATTAGTAAGAGGAAGTACAGTTACAAACAAAATACACTCGAACCTCTGTGAGTTGACCATCCAAGGGACTGTAAGAAAGTCCTAAACATATGAAGGTAGTCAACATAAGGAACTGGGCCTCTTGTACTGATATGTACATGTGGTGCATTTCTGATTTATGAAAATCAGGTCAACTTAAGGTGATGGTCATTGTAGGGAAGTGGTCACCTATGGAGGTTCTGTGTACTATGCAGACTATGAGAAAATATAGCAGTTTACCCAGAGGATATTTCATGCCACCATTGAGTTTTGTTATTGCTTTATAAAAATTTGACATTTGTTAAACAGATGTAATAAACAGCCTTGTTTTATGCTTTCATTTATTCTGCTTCCTAAGTATGTTTGTAGACTTATTCCCATTTCCCCATTCACTTTGTTGTTGATTTTTGAGGCATATGAGCATCAATCAAGTCCTCCTTGTGTCCTTGTGTCTAGTTCTCTCCTGTCCCCAGG
Organism: Arctocebus calabarensis; assembly: GCA_963573935.1. Taxonomy (NCBI): domain Eukaryota; kingdom Metazoa; phylum Chordata; class Mammalia; order Primates; family Lorisidae; genus Arctocebus; species Arctocebus calabarensis. Next base: position 22,524 of record CAUYON010196629.1, read on the forward strand.
TCAACCTCCCCCACAGCCACAAAGCAATCCTTACAAAACTGAAACCTGATGGAGCCATTCTACCCTTAACTTCTGTGGTCGCTCTGTGTCCCCACCGGGTGAGTGCATTCATCTCTTAGTACGATCGGGATGTTTATGATGTAGTGTGTCTTTTTTTTATCTCTTAGCATTGCCTTCTCTTGTGGAACCCAAACACCTGTGTCTTTTCAGATGTATCAAATATATGAAGTTGTCTGAACAAATCTTTGTGTTATCTGTGACTCTGTCTCTGCATAGCCTCTCTCTGTGCCTGGGAAGTCTCCTCACCCTTAACCCCCCTCTCCTTCTTGCCTCATTCCTAATAACTTGTGTTCTGCTTTGCTTCAGTCTGAATCCTGGGTCATTGTTCACTAAGTCCTGCCCTTGACTGTCCCTGTAAGAGAAAGGACTCTACCTTGATACACCAAACAGAGTGTGTACACCTCAACTACAGCACTCACTGCCATGGCATTGATGCCTTTGGATCCCCTAGACACCACCCCACACATGGAACACAGCAGGTGATCCAGTGGTAAGCGTCAAGAAAGAATGGACAGGAAGGGATGGACTGGCTGGTGTTTCTGATCAGATTTTTATTTATTCCCTTGGATTTTCATACCTCACTTATTATGGTTATTGGTGATTTTTTTTTTTCAACAAATGAATTAAAAAAAAAATCACCATTAGCCTACCTGTTAGGACAAACAGTTCTATTTTTACTAAGTAAGTCCAATTGTTAAACTAAAATCTTTGTTTACTTTAAGTGACATGTGATCGCACATTATCTGAACCTTGGTGAAGAAACTAATAATTTCCAAAAACATTTCACTGAGTATTGACAAATGTGCTATTAAATAATGCAGACGTGCTCCTGAGATGGTAGTCATATGTCACATTATTTGCAGGAAGATCTAAAGTTATCCTTTATGGTTGAGTAAACAAAGCTTACATGATCAAAGGCAGATAAAATATATCTGCAGGAACCCTTTTTCAAAATGAGGCTTCCTTAGAGGATGATTTGGGGAAAACACTAAGCTCTTCAGGGGGACAAGAATGTCCTCCTGGGTATGTGAGATAGTCATTAACTCTACAGTTTACCCAGTGGAGTCCTGTCCTCAGGTAATCATCATCCCCACCCTGAAATATTTTATGGCATATCTTCATCACTTATTTTATTAATGATTCCATACAGCACACAGTGCTCTGCCTGCCAGGTGCCATATTTGGCTGAAAGTCATCATATCACTTGGATTACTTTTCTCATCTGTGATTGTCTCTCAATAGTGAAATAATTGCATCTGATAAAGTCACCCTTTAGCAAAGACACTTATGTCTGTAAGGGAAAACTGATTAAGAAGGACCTGGGGAAACCCTTGATGTTAGGGCCAAGAGAAATTTTAGCAATTGACTCTTCCCCTGACCACTTCAATCTCTACACACAGTAGGCCCACTTGGAGTTTTGTGTCAGGTGTGGAGTTGCACATGATATGGTCAGCAATGGCAGAGATTCTGAAGCCCAGATGATCTGAATTAATCCCTGTGTGATGTGATCCAGACTAACTTACTTGGCCTCTACATACCTTTGTTTTGCCAATCTATAAAGAACAAATGACAATAGTAGCCACCCTATAGAGTTATTGGGGTATATACATGTGCACGAGCTAAAGTATGTATTTAGAACAACATCTGCCTGAGCACCATAAAAGTGGCTAAGGTCGAAACTGGCCTATCTCTTAGAAGTTGGAATTTATTTGAGGTGATCGCCTCCTCACATTGAACTTCCATCACCACCCCCCGTTAACCGACATAAGTAATTGGCCTTTCTGACTGATTGGCGAGGCCTGTATAAATACATGTATGATGCTTACTGAGTATTGACCATCACTAAAATGCTGTGGAAAACAATGGCAGAGATGCTGACATTGCTTCCAAATGTGAAAATCAATAACTGGTTCACTCTATTGATAAAAAATATTAGCAACATTACACAATGAACACAGCCCCTTAGAAAAAAGCTACAGTATTTTCACAGAGAACTTCCCTCAGGTGGCAGGGAGATGACTGAAACTGAAGAACTGAGGCCTCCAAAGGGCAGGCAGCACCCCTTTTAGCACGTGGCATAAGAGTGTTCTCAAGGGATCACAAAAAACATGTCCTGTCAAGTCTTCAAAAAATGAATAGGAAGCAATGTTGGTGCACCCCATAAAGCCAATGTTGGTTTCAGCAGTGGCTCTGCAGACCATGCCACCCCGTGTCCCCCATGACATATACCCTCATTATCTCATTCTGGAACAGGACAAAGCTGGCCCACCTCCCACACGGGTTCAGAGAGGTCTTCCTAAAGCTCACATCAGAGTTTAGAATGAAGTCAAGCACACCCCCTCCAATTCTCACTTTGCTAAGCAAATGCCCCCCAAGGCCCTTCAGTCTGCAGCTGAGACCGGCAGAGTCATCTCCTTTTCTACCCTGTGCACCTTCCATTTCAATAACATTGAACAACTAACTGTAGCCAATTCTGCTTTGGCCCTATCTTTGTGCCTTTGCCTCACACGTTCCTCTGGCCCACCTGTGCCTTTCCATGAACTCAGCCTAAATTCTACTTTATCTCTGAAGCCTTCTACTGTTGTTCATTTCCTTCTCTGGCTCCCTTAGCAAAATTAAGGCTTTGCTTCAGCTATTACATCTTCACCACCCCTCTCTCCTGCTCCTGTAAGCTCCTTGAGGGGTGAAGCGGAGTCCCCTGGTGCTACAGTGCCTGCCAGAGCCTGTGCTGCAGGAATGCAGTGCGACATCGCTGTACACTCACCCCATGTGTCCTCCCAAAATTCCTGTGTTGAAACCTGGTATTGGGAAGTGGGAAGTGATTAAGTCATGAGGGCAGAGCCATCATGAATGAGGTTAGAGACCCAGAGGGTTCCCATGCTGCCTCTGCTGTGTGAGATTACGTCCAGAAGCTGCCTATCAGAGGGCCCTCACCAGACACCAAATCTGCTGGCACCTTGATCTTACACTTTACAGCCACCAGTACTCTAAGAAATAACTTTGTGTTGTTCATAAGCCACTCAGTTTATTGTATTTTGCAACAGCAGCCTGAATGAGCTATGACATGATGACACGTGTAAATGCCAATACTTTGATCTGTCTCACACTTTGGCTTTTACAATCAATAGTTAACATGAATAAAGGGTATCAGCCTATCTAAGAGCTTAAAATTTTCTCAGTCCTCTGGTACTATGTATAGTTCTATTCCTCCTGCCTCCAATAATCTTTGGACTTTCCAAAGAGACTATCAGCTTTAAGCTAGGGGACCAGTCTGTTGCCCATACCACTGCACACTGGCTGCCATGTTCATCCTCTCTTGCTTTGCTTCCCACTGGAGCATCCCTACTGCCACTAGGGATGCTACCCTTTAGGCAATATTGACGTGTTCTAACAAGCCTGAAATTCACAGTCATTAGAATGCCAGCGTGGTGGGAGCCTCTAAGAAGGGGGCATGGCCCATAGATCCTCTTCCTTACACTGTTACCTATGCCCCATGGTGGGTCTCCCCATGTTCAGGATCTCACAAGATCATGAAAATCATTGTTAGCTTTGAATTCATTCTTTGCTCTGAAATCAAAGTTTAATACAAAATTAAGAGCTTTTGTGTGGTTCTGGTGTGGTTCATCTTTTGACTCCCAAACCAATGCTCTTTCCGCTGTCACCCACTGCTTTAAACATCCATGAAGAGGGTGACACACATATCTCTCCAAACACAAACATGAGTCTGTTTTGGCCTGAGGGCAAGATCAGTAACAGGAGAGAAAGTGAAACACTTGCTGGGATCATTCATCTATTGTCTGTACTCCAGATCATCACAGGCAGAGCTTGGATGGTTTCCAGAACAACGTTCAAGTTATCTTTACCTTCTACAAAGCCCCAGCCTTACTTTTTGAGCAATCCTGTCTCCTCCACACCCTGAACACTGAACTGGTGACCCCACCCCTCCAATTCCGCTGTCCATCAAGTCCTTCTCTTCTCTATAAAGGACTCCACACTCTTCCACATTCAGGCCTGAATGGTTCAGTTTCTGAATATACTTTGAACCCACCCCAAGTGCACTGCATCTAATGCTTCTCCTTTAATCGGAGTCATTATTGTCTGGTCTCTTCTCCTCTTTTGTTCTGACTCCTTACCCCATTCAAGAAGGTTAACACACTAGAACAGTGGTTCTCAACCTGTGGGTCGTGACCCACAGGAATGATGTTAAAGGACCACACCATTAAGAAGGTTGAGAACCACTGCACTAGAAGAAGTCAACATTTTTTTGTGATTAAATATCATCGTACCCTTCTCCGACATAAAACACTGCAATAACTTTGAATTTTCCTTAATGGCTTAAAGTCCATCTCAAACTGGGGCTTAGAAGCCATACTACAGCTGACAATATGGTCCATTCACATACTCTGCTCTCTGTCCATGCTGCACTGGCCTCTTCATAGTGTAGACACACTTTTCCAGACTCAGAGTTCACTTATACTTTCCTTTCTGCCCTTTCTTCCTCACAGGTGCTTTTCCTGATGCTTTATCTAAATAGGATCTATGTACAACCCTCCACCATTTTTACCTAAGAAGGCCTTAATTACCTATTTATCAGTTTACCTTTTTATTATCTGTCTTCCTCTCCTAAGCTATGTGTTCTGTTTAGAGAAAGCCCATGTGTATGTCGTTCTTTATTGCTTGTCGATGATTTGCATTGAGTGTACATACATATTTATGGAGTGCAGGGTGATGTTTCAGTGCACATATACACGTACATTGTGCAGGGTGATGTTTCAGTGCACATATACATGTACATGCATAATGATCATGAAAGCGCTGTAGTGCGAACAAGATAGAGTCAGACAGGCTAGGGTGAGATGAAAGAGCTGATCTGGCTGGTTTAGGTCCTACATGACCTTCACTTCATGTCTCCCATTCTTATTGTTTTGCGAACTCAGCTATAATCTAAAAATGTATATCTTGAGTAGTTTGAGGCTATTAATTTAGGAGATTAACTTTTGAACTAGAAATGTTGTTTGGATCATGGGTTATGCTGATTATTGTTGTTTAAGATAGGGTTAATTATTGTTTAAGATAAGGGTTAACATGGTTTTTTATGCATGAAACTGTGGTTTTGGAAATGGAAGAAGAGGACAGTCTTGGAGAGGCTACTCTCATTGTTCTCCAAAATTACTGGCCTTCTGACAAATAAAGTTTGGTGGACCTGTCCCTGTCTCTGCATACTGCCAAGACAGTGATGGGTGGCAGGACCCTCTTCTTCTGATAACAATCACATCAAACTAGTTACCACATCATCACTTTAAACATTTATCACTTCTGTGTTGTGCTAGCATTCAAAATCTTCTTTTTTTTGCTATCTTGAAATATGCACTACATTGTTGTTTGCTATACTCATCTTGGTTAACTTTTAATAGATGCTTGTTATAAAACTCTGCTGGTTGTTATCATACGGATAGATGTGTATTGCATAAGAGAAGGATATTGGCTACATCCCCATCAAAGGCAGGAATAAGTAATGAGTGTCCATTACTATTATTGTCTATTATTACTATTTAGAATACTCTGAAAATACCAAGCACAGCAAATGGAGAAATGAGCAAAACAATTGCCCTATATATAGGCAATGAAGAACCAAATATCAATTTTTGCTGATGATACCATTGGCTCCTAAAAAATCCAAGAAATTGAGGCAGAATACTATTAGAATTTAGCAGTCAACAGTTACATTTTTTAAAAAAGGATCTAAATCAAATACATTATTATAAACTAACAAAAAAGGTCATCCAGAAATGTGATACTAAAAGAAGTCTCAAGCACCAAATTCACAAAAATTAAGATGTTCAGGGATAAATATAGCAAGAAATTATATGTCCTAGGTGTAGGAAACCACAACCTGTGTAAGGAAAATAATAGAACATTTTTAATCATTGCAGAAAGGCACTACATTTTCTGATGGAAAGATTCAGTATTTTTAGCATGTCATTTCGTTGTTGAAACCACGAGGGGGTTTTGGTCTATGTCCAATTACTCATTGCACAAAAATCCAATTATTGAGACAAGGAGGATTGCCAAGAAAGACAGGAATTTTTAATAAGGCATATGTCTTGCCAGGAGAATGGGAGAAGTTGCCTTAAATCTATCTCCTTGACTAGCAGAGATTCTGGGCTTTTAAAGGAGGGGCCACATGCCTTGGGACAGGTCATGGTATATATCTCATAGGGGACTACCTGCATGGGGGAAGGTTGTGGAGGATGGTGAATTTTGCATCTGTGAGTCTTCCCACGATCCTTCAGAATCTCAGTTGCTTTGACTTGTGAAAATTTTTCATTTCAGGTCCAGTATGGTGGGTCATGCTTATAATCCCAGCACTTTGGGAGGCTGAGATAATTTAAGACCAGGAGTTTGAGTCCATTATTTCTGGAAAATAACTCAAAGGGTCAAGTTGTTAGTTAATGAAGAGGATTATAAATAGGAGTTCATGGAACTGGTTACAATTTTTTGACCAATTATTACACATTTTACCTATTTCTCATTAAATCCTCAGCAAGATAAAGGCTTATGAAAGGTACTTGTCAAAGTAAAAAAATTTGAATATTAAAAAATTTCCAAACAAAACCACAAATGTATAGAGAACAAGCCCTACTACATCGTAGTATAGGTTGTTTAATATTCTGTGGTAAAATGGAATGGGCATAGTGTCAGGAATGTACATCAGTGTACAAAAGAAAGGATGAAAAACAGACTCAACGATTTAAAGGAACCAAATATAAGAAAAATGTATCATCTTATCTCTCAAAAATGTTATTTTTGAGTAAGTAATAAGAATATAATGTGCAGAGAGTTTGTCATAAAAATAAGTCACCTTCCTTCCCTGTCTCTTAACCATTCAGTTTTTGTCACTAGGGGCAATACTGTTTGTTATCAGGTTCTGTGTCTGCTTCCACAGAAAGTCCATGGCTTTCATTGTTGCTATTTGCATGAATGGTAACAGAATACTTCAATGCCTCTGTCCACCCTTTAAGTCTTACTTAAGAACATATCTCGAACACTTTCCCTATCAGTATAATTAGACTTATCTCAATACTTGTAATGCTGAATAGCTTCCTGTTAAGTGAATAGCCCACAAGCCATGGAACTAGTCTCTTATGAGTGTGATCATATATTGCAATCCTGACCTGTCATAATACGAAGTCTGTGTGTGTGACATGGCTGCAGGATAAATCTTGGCCTCCACTAGGTCAAAAGATATACTTATAGCATATAGGCTTTTGATGTAGCTCTTTTTTTTTTTTTGTTAGTGACTTTTTTGTTTGTTTATTTATTACTATATATATATGTGTATATATATATTTTTTTTGTAGAGACAGAGTCTCACTTTACCGTCCTCGGTAGAGTTCCGTTGCCTCACACATCTCACAGCAACCTCCAATTCCTGGGCTTAGGTGATTCTCTTGCCTCAGCCTCCCGAGTAGCTGAGACTACAGGCACCTGCCACAATACCCAGCTATTTTTTGTTGCAGTTTGGCCGAGGCTGGGTTAGAATCCGCCACCCTCAGGATTTGGGGCTGGCACCCTACCCACTGAGCCACAGACACCGCCCTGGTTTTTGTACTTTTGAGACGGGGATCTTACTTTGTTTCCCAGGCATAAGACATAATTCTTTATTAACATGCATATTTTTAAATAATTAAATTTACTTTAGAATTTATTGTACACTTTTTTGTTTTCAGGGTTTAATATTATATTTAAATTTTTTTTTACTTCAGTGTTTCACAATACATTTGAAAATCTTCCCCAATTTAAGATGACATAAACATCTCTCATGCTTCTTTCTAACAGTTTTATAGATTTTTACATTTAAATGATCGATTTTTTTTTCCAAAACTTTTTCTGGTGCAAACTTTTAGGTTAGGACCCATTATTTTTCCAGGTACTCAGAATTGTTTTCTGGAAAAAAAAAATATCAGTGATTTGAAATGTGTAGATGACATTTTCAATCAACATATACATGCACTGGAAACACATGTACATATTGAGTTTTTATTTATTTTAAACTTAATATGTGAGTTCCTATTTATTTTAAACTTAAACAGTTCAAAATATAAAACGAGCAACAGACTTTAATTATATTGCACCATTTTATCTTCATATGGCAAAAACGCCATAAATAAAGTTGAAGGACAAATAAGGAATAACTAATGTGCAACAAATATACCAGAAGTTAAACACTGACAAAGCATCTACAAATTATATGAAATATGAAGAACTCATTAGAAAAATAGGCAAAAGAAAGAATAGACTAGACAGTCACACATGTCTAGACGTTCAGTCCCACTAGCAAGAAAAGAACTGCCAAATAAATGAACAGAAGTTGTAATTTCCTCTTCTATTAGATTTTAGGTAGAATTCATATCAAATACATTAAAATAGATTTTTTTGGTGAATATGAGTCTAGATGAGCAGATTCATATGCTATTGTCAGTAAAATAAATGTATACAGCCTTCTTGGAAAACAATCTGGCCAAATGTCTTGAAATTTTATATGTTCCTATCCTTTGACTCACAAATTATATTTAAAAAATTTAAATATAAGTAAGCAGACAATTGTGTCAGAAAGCATGCATAGTGTACACAAAGACCTTTTTTCAGCATTGGGCATAAGCTATAAATAATTGAAAATACCCTAACAGTTCATTAATGGGAGACTGATTGAAATAATTAGTCATAATCATACCAGGATGTTATTTATCATTTAAAATGATATAAGAGTCTGAATGAGGTGGCTCAAACCTATAATCCTAGGAGGCTGAGACAGGAGATTCTCTTGGGCTCAGGAATTGAGATCAGTCTGAGCAAGAGCAAAACCCTTTGTGTATGAAAAATACAAAAATTAGTCAGGTATTGTGGCAGGCACCTGTAGTCCCAGCTACTTGGGAGGCTAAGGCAGGAGGGTGGCTTAACCCAGGAGTTTGAGGCTGCTGTGAGCTAGGCTGAGAATATTGCACTCTAGCCTGGGCAAAAGATTAAGATTCTGTCTAAATAAATTAATTAATTAACAAAATAAGAATGACGGTGGACATACAAAATATTTCTGGAATATGGTTGCTAAAAAGCAGGTCATAACAAATTTCTCATTTGATCTTCTGTATCTCTCTATCCATGTATCTGTCCATCTACCTATCCGGCATTCATCCGTGCCTCCTTTCTTTTACTCATCCATCTACCTACATATCTTAAACGTATGGTACAAACTGTAGTTACTTCACCAGAATCTGTTTTTCTTCCCTTAGTAAATTTTGTTTATAAATTTTGTGTAAACATTGTCCACTCAAGTCCATGAGTTTGGGGGGAATCTACCTCTACCTCTGGCCCCAGGAATGGAGTGATTAAGTCCTTAATTGATGATCAGTGTAATCCCATCACCTAGGTACAACTAGTGATTCTGTAGAAGTGGACAAATAATTTTTACTAATGAGTCGTTTGGGAGAATATGTTTTCTGGAAACTTGTGGTAATGACAATAGTTTGCTTTCCTAAGAGAATTTCCATAAATGGCTCTCAGTCCCTCTCCTTGGGTATGAATATGCACACAGCTGTCCCAATTAGTACCTGGGACCCATTCTGATACCATAAGAAAAAGAGACAGCCTTGGATGAAGCTGTTGCCACAGAAAATTGAGTGGAGAAGGCTAATAGAGGCAGATCCTTGGTGACATTGCTGAGCACTGCAGCAGTAAACCCTTAAAGCCATCCTACCTCTGGCCTCAGAGCCATACAGATTTAAAATCCCCACTGTCATACAAATCAATTTGTTGAAATGGAATGTTCTCTCACATGTGCCATTATTTGGGGAAGGGGTGTCAGAAAGAGAAAGAGAGAGTTAGTATATGTGCACTGACAGAGAGAAACACACAGATATAGAGAAGAAAAAGATCTGAAGGTGGTACACACAGAATATAACACTGGTATAACTGACGTTTCCCTTCATATGTAATCTTCAAAAAGAGTTGTTGTTGTTTTTTAACCATAAACCTGTTTAACCAGAGAAAAACAACAATGAAAAGCAACACAACATCTAGGAAACAAAAATGAAGCAGTTGCATTTGGAAGAAAACATGTTAAGTTCAGAATGTGGTAGAAAGGATATGTGTGTGCGTCCATGTGTGTACATGTGGATAACTCTCATTATTTTCTGTGACCATAAGCACCCAAATGAGCCAAAAGTATGATGTATCAGGCAAGAACTATATATGAATATAGTGCAAAGTTAGTTTTTATTTTTTAAATAGAAGAACAGTGTCAAGATCAAGGGTGTTAATAATCCCACTTTTCTCTGTTCAGGTCAGACCACACTTGAAGTATCATTTTCAATTCCCCATTACTACAAGAATTCAGGCACTAACTGGCATGTTCCAGGGACACTAGGGAAGGATTTATACATTTAGAAAGAGCTGGAATTTTAAGACTTTTGAGACTTTTCCCCCACATTTAAGATTCTATAGTTCTCTGTTTTTCCTGTTGCTCTTAGACATTAAAAGCAATCATATGCAAAGAAACGGTAGCTCGAAGAGCTTACGTGACTTGCTGAGGCCATATGATTAGTGACTAATGGAATTTTATCCAGAAGATACTTGTTGACCCACATACTACAGAGAAAGAAACAGACTGAAGTCAGTCCAGAGGACAGCAACATGGCTGATTTAGGCAGAACAGTTATTTCCAAGTGACTCATGGTTAAAGATCCAGAAAACTTTGTGAGGGCAAGAGTGCATACTATTGTTATTCAATAAAGCTGCTGTGGGGAGGAAGAATGCCACTGGTTGTGATTAGTGGGAATGAAAAGAACCACCCAGAGTTGGTGGGGACCTTCCTATTTTTGTTTCTTTCGTAATACAAGAACTTTCTGGTGTGGAGACCTGTTTAAAGATAGTTTAAGGTGACTCAAGAGAGAGAGGGCACGTGGCAAAGAATTCTAAAGTTAGCAGTTCCCAAGCTTCCTGGGCACAGCTCCTGTATGCCTTCCTTCCTCATTAGCAGACACCGGGATTGTTACCTGTGCATGCGGTTCCCCCTGGGAGATCACATTGCCCAGCCCCTGGGCAGCAATGAACAGCCTGTTACATTTCAATTTACAGAATAATTGATTCATTTTACCAATTTGCTGAAGGTTGTTAGCTATATAATGAATCTAATTGCTGTACATTGCGGAGCTTTTATGGTTCAGAGAACAGATTCACGCAGCCTGGGGTGGACCAGCAAGGCCTCCCTTTTGAATTGTTTTTCACTTAGAGAGCTTTGTCTGCCCTGTAGTTGTTAGAGGTCAAGTGATGATTGCAACTGTGCCACCAGGAGACTTAGTAAGAACAAGAAAGAGAGGCAAGTATCTGAGGTTGCAAATGTGGAGAAATTTAAAAAACAGAACTAGGGCTTTGTTAGGAGATCAGGTGAATTAAATTCTCATCTGCCGTGAATGTGAGTCAATAGGTAACAGATAATCAGGAATGAGGAATAAAAATCCATATTTTCAGAGAAAGGGAGTTCACTGCCAGAGGACATTGCCAGCCTGTGAACAGAGGTTGCCTGTTTAGGAGTGGTGCTGGGTGGGGTGTGCAGGAGACGGGACATTCTTGCTTCAATTTTAAGTACTCAATATTATTTTATTTTTAAATATGAGCCACATTACTTTAGTAAAAATGCATGTACGCACACACACACACACACACACACATGGCTCTGGGTATAAGTGATGCTAAATGATTTTCCAAATGTGGACAGAGCCTGCAAACAGCCTGCAGCTGGAGCACCAGTAAATGGGCAGATTTCTACCCAGAGGCTAGAGCAATATTCTAATGGTACAGAAAATTATGCCGCCTTTGGTCTGTTCCGTCTCTGATTATCACAGGAGGCGAAGTTCTCTCTAACACAGCCAGTCCTCTCCACTTGTGCCCAAGCACTTTTCTTCAGCTTGCTGTTCTCAGATTTCCTCATAAAAAGTTATTGGAGCTTTCAGAATATTAGAACATGAGTTTTTCTGTTACATAAAAATTTAGCTTAACACAATTTTTTTAAAAAGGCAGTGTGTAGTTTTCTTCTCTGAATTTTTTTTTCTTTTTAGTCTGGCATTTTATGCTCCAGAAAGTAACATGTTGAATGTTAAAAACGAAACAAAACAAAACACCCCAAACAAACTTTGTCAATAGCAGTTCAGTACCTGACCATGAGAGAGGGAAAGGTTAGCTGAGCCTCTCCTGTGAAAATCTCCGACTACAAGTATCTGGTGTTGCTTTTCTCTAGACCTTGTTGAAAACCACAGAAAGAGAAAAATAAATTCTCTTTTAACTCAGCAAAACCTCTTGCTCACCCTCCCCACAGTAGTTAAATGTGTCAGTACATGGTGTCTTCAAAACCATTTTTCCTAAGCATTCTTTCTTTTGTATTGCATTAGTCACAAATTGACCTTTTTCTTTTCAACGTCGGAATCACTTTTTTTCTCCTATTATTGCCAAACTAAAGGTACAGTGTAGCAAAATAACATTTTTTCTACGCCCAGCTCTCTCAGGGCTGAAGGTCACAGAGCCTCAGGCTCCCGAAGAATAGGCTTCCTCCTGTAGGACCAGGCTGCAAAGCTGCAGCCAGGGGCAGTCAGGACTCACGTGGGAGGTTCCAGGGCTCAAGACATTTGGCAGCAGCCCCTATGCAGACATTCAACTCAGAAGACCAGATCTTGGCTTCGCTTCAAGGAGAGTGAGGTCTTTGTTGTGCTGGGATGGAAATTGGCAGAGTTCTTTGATAGGTGTTAGGGTTTTAAGGGAATGAGATAGTGCCATTGAATTCACCACAGTTATTTTGAAAAATCATTAAATCCATAGAAATAGCCCTATTTCTGCTACAAAATAAGTTTTGGACAAGAAATACATTGCATTACTTTTACATTGTGCCCTTGTATTTATTTTTTCCAGTTTTTCCCCACTTGGGTTTCTAGTTTTTGTGGGGGTTCAATTCTAAGTGATTATAAAAAGGTTAAACCTCAGGGGAATAATTTGCAGAACCCCTAGTAGTTTCGAATTTCTCTGTAATGAGGAATGTTACTTTCTTGGTAACATTCATATCACCAGAATTAAAATATTCTAAAGAATATATATTTTTAAATATCTAAGCTCTGGGATTCGTATTTCTATGCATCTAAAGAAATCTCAAACATCATTTTAGCTTTTTTTTCCCTCCACCAGGAATCCCATCTTGTGGTTATCAAAGAAGGCTCATGTTGTATTATTATGTTTTAAGGTTTAATGTGTAGAAGTCCAAATTGTTGCTGTGAGTAATTTCCAAAGGTCTTTATAACCCACCTAGACCTGGCACAGTGCCAAGATGATATGCCCACTTTTACCCTAAGGGACTTTGGTATTTCTTTCTCAATCCATATTTTCTGTGTTACTCTGACTCTTGCATCTGTTTCCAGCTAGGAATATGCCTAACACGTTGTTGCCACATTTCCAAAAAGAATTCCCTGTGTCTAAAAACATAGATGTAGATGAGTTTTGTATTGTCTGTGGATCATGTAGTTACAGGAATGAATGCTATACCACAGCTGTACCAGCTGTTATAATAACCTTACAAAACCACAGAGATCCAAGCGTTTCTGCCCATGCTGCTGAGGCCTTCTTACTGTTTTATGTAACTAAGTTGTAGAAGAAATTTGCCTGGAAGAAGTTGCAGAGGAACCTAAGCATAGGACAGATTGTACCATTGCATATTTACCGTTTGTTAGGAGCCTACAACAAAGGGTTTGTATATTACATATACTTTGAATAAAGGGTAATAGTGCTATTCTGTTTTCTATTGCTTTATAATATTTCTGAACATAAATGCTGAGATCTTAATTATGCATGCTACTAACCATATTGCATTTGATACAGTGATTCTCTGAAACTCCATTGAGGTAGATGATCGTTTCCCCCAAACGTAAAGAGAAAGACTTAATAAACCTTTTAAAAACTATATAGATTTTATATACTTTTTTCCTCTTTCTTCCCCATCAATCTTTCCTATAGTTATGGCTCTCCCAATTTGCCACTGCCAATCTTCTGTGAATATAAATAATAAACGTCAAATCTTATTAGAATTGCTTGTAAAGTAGGAATATAATGGTTCTGATCAAAGAATTTTCTAATAGTTTCACAATCTCTGTAATGTTCATTTTGACTTCTTAGAAATCACCCCCCCCCTTTATTTTGTGTGTTTCCTCATTCTTGGCTAGATTCTAGTCCAAAGATTTATAAACTGTTCTACAATTCCACACAGTTGTTTACAAGCCACCATATGGGATGAAGAATTTCCTGCCTCTCACCTAACCATAGTGTGAATCTGCATGTGATAGATTTACCAAAGAAAGTTTACATTGTAAACAAGTTGAAAACCCAGTTCTAGATGGATGAGGCTGTTACATAGTTAGTTACATTACATGGAGGTAAGTAAGAAGATGGATCTTGTAAGGCTGTAAGCATTTGCTGTATTGAATTCTTCCATCGACAGGTACATTATCTATCGGTAGAATTATAGTCACACAAAACGACCCAAGCCACAAAACTTTTCAGATGGAGAAAAATGGGTGGTGATGAAAGTTTACAGAGTGTTACTAGCTGGTATTTAAAAAAATGAGATTGACTAGTCTTTGGGGGTTTTACTGAATGACTTTTCTCCTAATATTAAACCCCTATGAATTTCAAGAAAAATTTAATCCATATGTTTCTGATTCAATTACTCTTAACTCATTAAATGTTTTTAAAAGCTATTTGAAATTTGAGAAGCTTTTTCATGAGCTTTAGTAATCCTTTGTTCTTTGAATTAGGAAGGAAAATTTTGCCAAGAGTTAATGGTACTTGAACCTCAATATGCTTAGGGGGATTCTGAACTTAGCAAAAGATCCAGAGTCCTGTCACAACCAATGACACTCATTCTTGCAAACTATCTTGGCACATACCTCCTTCCATATGCTTGATGACGTTAGAACCTTTCTTTTATCCCTGGCAATGACCTTTGCATTTCAAATAGCTATTGCTACTAAAGAAGGGTGACCTTCACAAGCAAAGTACAAATTCAAGTTATCCCTACTCTTTGTGGAAAGGTAATTAAACGCAAATCTAACATCCTGAGAAGCAGAAGTCATTGCTCCTCTTTTCTTTATTATTATTACAGTTGTGAATATATAGATAAGTTAATTCTGGACAGCTAGTGTACAAGAGTTGAGCAAAGCGAGTGAAACATTTTGTAGGTTGAGGAACACCAAGCATTCAGATACAGTTATTTGTAGAATTAGACAAAAACTAAAAAGAAATGTGTGTATCCAGGGAACACAGGTTTGGCAAATAATACTGATGACCTATGTTCCATTAACATAAGGGTACACATGAAGTAGTTATATTGTATATATTGTCTTGGGACTCAAGCTCTGATTTCTGAATCGGAACTGGTGATGGTGACTCCACCCTGTCGTGAGAGAGATAGTAAGACGTGGTGTTGCACAAACAGCAGTGGAGAAATGCTCTCTGTAGCTTAAGAGTGAGAAGTGTTTGTCTGTTAGCTTTTTGCTTATTTTAATAAGTTGAATCATGAAAACTGTTCCTAGAAAGAAGAAAAAAACAGTGGGACTCACAGAAGCCACAATTTAGAACCATAGGTATGGGGATGGAATTTCAAAAAGAGAGGAAGTCATTGGATACCTGGTTCCTTAGCACCTGGAGACAAATGGCTCATTCAGATCCAAGGTTCCAAACAGCTCATACAAAAGATTCACAGTGAGGGCAACAGCTTACTATTTTTAAAACCAAGAAGGTAGAGCCTAAAAGGTAGAGCCTAAGAGCATATTTCTTATGTGGGCATCTCTAATCATCAACTTTACATTCCTATGTAAAATATTATATAAGGTAGAGTTGAAGTACATTTTAAGCTGCCCTTAAGTAAGGAGGAAGATATTTATCCTAGGAGACCCGTTGAGTTTTCCTGCCAATGCTCTCTGGGAAAATTCCCTTGTGGACTCACTGTAGCAAATACAGGTTTCTACAGCAATACAGAAAAGCTTCAAAGATCAGGGCTTCTGAAATTGTAGAACTAAATTTAAAACATATGATCTCTTAGTTCCCTTTGCTTCCAGATAAACACAAAGTTTGTAGTGCATTGGCAATGTTTATTTTATTTTATTTGTCTGGTAATTGTACAAGAAGGTCAAGGATTGCTTTTGAATGAAGGTCATAATTATTTGCACAGCACAAGTATCTACTTAAAAACACATGTTTTCAAATAAAATTTCCTAGAAAAACTCATTTTAATGAAGAGAAAGGGTGTAAAAGAGTTTTGTGAAAGTTTTACAAAACCGCACACCCCATGAAATAACTCATAATTACAAATCAATTCAATGCCTCTGCAATCGGATTCTGATTGAAGATTTGACAAGAGTTTATGCAAAGATACAATATAGTCTGGTAGATTGTACCTGCATCAACCTGCTCAGTTTCTCATCTTCAAACTCTGCAATCAAGGAAAAATTTTGCACTGACATTTTTTAAAATAAAAAATATATACTCAATAATTGAGGCATTTACAGAGGCAGAGATTATTCTTAAAGAGGAAAAAAGATACCTGGCTTATATTTAAAACTCATTGTTAGCCCTATGATTTATATATACTGTAAAAGGACTTTTTTAAAAGGTCTACTAGAAATTTTTCTTCTTCTCTTTTTTTTTTTTTTTTTTTAAATATAGAACGCTTCACGAATTTGCGTGTCATCCTTGCACAGGGGCCATGCTAATCTTCTCTGTATCGCTCCAATTTTAGTATATGTGCTGCCGAAGCGAGCACCTCTTTTTCTTTTTTTAGTCTTAGCCTGCTCTATACTCTGACTGCTTGTGACCCTTCGAAATTCATAGGTTAACGTCCTAACCTCCAAGGTGATGGTATTAGAAAGAAGGGTCTATTGGAAGTGTTCAGGTGAAGAGGTTGGAGCCCCATGAATGGGATTAGTGACCTTGTAAAAGAGTCCAACAGGGAAATCTCTCACCCCTTCTGACACCTGAGAACACAGTCAGACGTGCGGTCTGTGAACCAGAAAGCAGGCCCTCACCAGTGCAGAAAGTGCCTCAACCTTGAACTTTCCAGAATTGTGAGAGATACATTTCTGTTGTATAGAAGATATTCATTTTATGCTATTTTGTTATAGTAGCTTAAAAAGTATAGAACAGCCCCATGACCCAGCCTAGAAGAATCCTCATCGAGTCACCCAAGGTTGGAAGCACATTATTGCTCAGCTTAGGAGAGTAACATGGGAATGGTACCCGACTGGCCAAAGAAGCAGACACAAGGAGCTTCCAAAAACAAACAAAGGATATATTTGTGTTTTAAAAAGAATATCCAATTTTTATGTCAATATAGATAATCTGCTTAATAAAATATTGAATTTTGTTATTTTTCTTTTCTTCTGCTCAAACGTAGGAGTCCTACTGAAGTATTTGAAGTATGTGAGGTATTGGAAAAATAAGCCTGCATGGAGCAGAGGCACAGATGGTTTCTGTGTTTAATGATTTTCCTTTTTCTACTTCTTTCAATTGTGTTTTTTAATGTGTGTGTGTGTTTTATTTGTGGTTGCCACCTTTTGCTAGCTGACACCATCTCCTGATCCTGGGGGAACCAAAGTCCTTTGGAGGTCATGGTAACACCATGCAAACCCCAGTTTTCTGCTCATGTCTGTGGGGAGATAACCACCTCTTGGCCCGTCAGAGTCAAAACAGCAAATTAGCTTATCCTAATTGTTGTATCTCTTTTAAGGATTTTTATTCACTGCTTGCTTAAAGAACTAAATTTAAGTTAGTTTTATGTTTGCTTATATTTTTTTTCAAATAAATTATTTGAAGAAAGCCCATGAGGTGAATAAAACTCAAGACATAATTAAAACAATTGAACATCTTCCTGATATTCTCTTAAGATTTCATTTTGTTCCTTTTCTCTTTTCTTATTTAGACACACACTGAACTCCAATGTTCAGAACAATTCCCAGGATAGTCTAATTTGAGGACATCAAATTCTCAAAACATTCAGCTAATCTTTTCTGCTATCATTTATCAATTTTATCAGTGAGAAACTGGGGTTAAGGTAGAGGAATTAGAGGGTTAAAAGGAAAGTATGTGGTGTATGATAATGTGAATAAATGTGTAGGCTCTAGTTCCTGATTTCCCAGCTAGCGTGTTTGGGGCTATGCTGAGCACAAAGAAACAGAAGTGTGTGTGGCACAGTGGCTGCTTTGAGGGGCAGAGCCTGGGCCCAGCACAATGCACTGGGATCAGGACCCCCCAGAGGGCACAGCAAGGGTGGAAGTGAGGACACTCTCCTGCAGCAGGGTGTGCTTGGGGAAGTGTTTCTGGGAAGAGTGCTTTCTAAACCCAAGTCTTAGACCTGTTGGCTTGCTGTAGCAAAATAAGAAAAAATAGGAAGCTCATAAGCAACCTAATCAAATCAATCAATCAATCAATCAAAAAAGCACCCTAACCATGCTGCTTCCATTATGTGGAATAGAAGGGGTACAATTTGATATCTTGGAGAATTAACAGTAAAGTTAAAAAGAATAGGATGGAGGGAGGAAGTCGGGTTAAAGAGTTCAGACACCTACAGCAACAGTTCAGGACAAGGTGTCTGGTACCACTTCTCTTGTTCCCAGCCTCTGCCTCAAAGGTGGAATTGCTGATGATGGCACGGTGAGGACAGGAACAAAAAAAAATCACACTAGCCTTGCCTACTTCACTAGGGCTACCCTTGTTCCATCAAGATATGAAACACTCCATCTGTTTCCTGATGGAGAAACATAATAAATGGAATAATTTTCATTTATTTCTCATAGTTCTAGAGCTGAGAAGTAGCATATCAAGGTGTTGGCAGGTGGGGTGCCTGGTGAGGGTCCATTTCTGGGTTCACAGGTGGCATCTTGTCTTTGTCCTCAAGCAGTGGAAGAAGAAAGCAAGCGCTTTTCGGGCCACTAATCCCATTCAAGGGGACTCTGCCCTCATGACTTGATCTCCTCCGAGGGGCCCCACCTCCCAACACCATCACCTCTGGAGTGAGGATTTCAACATAGCATTTTGGAGGGCACAACCAATCGGATGGAGCTGCTCATGAGTAGGTCTCTTCTTTCTGCTCCCAATGCCATGTCCCTATTCAGGCCACACCTTGTCCTGAACTGTTGTAAGTGTTTGAGCCCTTTAACCCGACTTCCTCCCTCCATCCCATTCTTTTTAATTTTGCTCTTAATTCTCTAAGATAGCGATTCTCAACCTGTGGGTCGCAACTCACAGGAACTGTATTAAAGGGCCACAGCATTAGGCAGATTGATAACCACTGCTCTAAGACATCAAATTGCACCCCTTCTATAAGGGAAGCAGCATGATTAGGTGCTTTTTGATTATGAAAGTTAAGAGTGCAAAATCCACAGAAAATGATTAGAAGCAGAATATGAAAATGAAAAAGTGCTAATAATTTGGCTAATAATTAAAATGTCCTGAGTTCTGATAAATAGGTACTGTGAGAGACACTTTGGAATCTGCCACCAGAGAGGCTAGAATAGAGTTAGTGTTCTTTTGTTCCAGGGCCCGTCTGTTGAAGGCATCTAATTAGGAAAGGGAAGGAAGAAACTCACTGTTACAATACTGCTTTCACCACAGGGGAGTGTGTGGAGTTTGGGGTGATGGAGGGTATATGCCACTAGGCCAGAGCCAGCTGCCATCTGTGGGGAGTGTATATGTGTGAGAATGGGGGAGGATCTGGGGAGCTGGGCTATAAGGGTGGAGGGAAGGTCCTGAGTCTGGGCCGAGCCCTAAGAACCTACCTTATTTCGCATGGTGCCTACTTTGGGTTGATCTTGTGCTCAAGCAAACTGACCTTGCTCTCTAATACACACCCTGTCAATGCCCACTCTCACTTCTCCAGTCCCTAGCTTCCACCTCAGACATGGTATTGCTGTTGATGGCGCAGTGAGGACAGGAATAAAATAATGTCATGCTGGTCTTGCCTGCTTCACTAGGGTGGTCATTGTTCTATCCAGAAATGAAACACCCCACCTGTTCCTCTGAGAGCCAGGACATTTCTTTTTTCTCTTTAAGAGAGCTTTGCCTTTCTGTGTGCTCTCAGGTGTGACAGGCCCTAATTCCAAATGTCCTGTGTGATTCTGGATGTCATGGCACTTTATGGGCAGCCTTGCTCGCATCCTGGAGGTAAAGAGTCTATTCCTTTGCTGATTGGCTTTGACCTGGTGTCCATCTGGATTCAGAATCAGGATGCTCAGTGCCCAGCCCCTGCTGTCGTCAGCGCAGAAGGCTCTACAAGGAGCACCTGGGAGGGGAAACGCATTCAACTCACAGGGATATAAGTAAGAATTCCATGGCTTTTTCTAGCCACACGTTTGTATTTAGAGCGTGTTGTCCAATACTATAGCCAGTAGACATATGTGACCATTTAAATTAAAATTAAATAAAATTAAATAAAATTAAGCATTTCATTCCTTAGTTACATTACCCACAGTTTAAGTCCTCAATATCACATGTAGCCATGGGCAGCCACTGGGAAAGCACTGACCTAGAACACAGACCACTTTCATCAATGCAGAGTGTGCTATTGGCCTGCCTTTGCAGGAGTGCCTGTTAAATGCCACCATGGACTCTTTATTTAATTCTGATAGTCTTCCAGCTAGCATCCTGGGTCTCATTGTGAGGAGGTATAACACGCCCCCTGGTGAGGGGCATTTTTACAACTACAACTTTATCTTGGAAATGAGAACAATACAATCTACACTTTATCTCATATTAATGTGAAATAAAGAAAAGAAAATTAATCTTTTGAATTAACAGCACCTTCTATCTTTTTATTTTCATTTTGAGGAATATTTAAGGTTTTTTTCCAATTTGATGGTGAGATGAGAAGCTGTTTTATTTTCGTTTATTTTTTTATTTGTTATTTTTTTGCAGTTTTTGGCTGGGACTGAGTTTGAACCTGCCACTTCCTGCATATGGGGCCGGCACCCCACTCCTTTGAGCCACAGGCACTGCCCTATTTTTGTTTATTTTTAAACTGCTTCTGGGCTTGGAATTCCTTTTGCTTTTAGAATGGTAATGATGTCACAATGAGTTCTACGGTGGTATGGAATATCTGTGTCTTTAAAGGGCACTTGGTTTGTGAACAAAGTCACAGTCTGCACTTTCACATTGAACAAAAATGAGATAAACCTCATTTTATGCTACACAATCAACAATAAGCTGGCAACATTTTACCTTCACACAGAATATTTCCTCCAGGCTGATTTTGATAGAGTTATTCTGTGGTCTATATGTTAGACCTTGAGTTACAAACATCCAATTGATACATGACTCACACAAACCAGAGCTATTACAGATAATAGGTAAATGTACCTGTTCCAACTTGCATATAAATTCAACTTAAGAACAACCCTACAGAGCTTATCTCACTTATAACCCAGGGATGACCTGTCCACAGTGCATACAATTTTGAACAAAGGCGAGAACTTCATCTCAGTATGGGAAGTTCATCTGGCGTCAGGGGCGGTGCCTGTGGCTCAGCGAGTAGGGCGCCAGCCCCATATACCGAGGGTGGTGGGTTCAAACCTGGACCCGGCCTAACTGCATCAAAAGATAGCCGGGCATTGTGGCGGGTGCCTGTAGTCCCAGCTACTCGGGAGGCTGAGGCAAGAGAATTGCCTAAACCCAAGAGCTGCTGTGAGCTGTGACTGCACTGCACTCCACTGAGGGCGATAAAGTGAGACTCTGTCTCTACAAAAAAAAAAAAAAAAAGAATGGTTGGTCAGAAAGAGGGAGGTTAGGAGGTAGGGAACAATCACACATGCTTCAGAACAGCTCTTACAAAGAGGTGAGAGAATAGATGTGGATAAAGGAAAGAAGAGCTGAGGATGGAACCACCAGCATTTGAATAAGTTTGTAAAATATTTCACTTCATTGTAAATGAAGCCTCATGTGCAGGTAATAATAAATCTGAAAGAGACAGTGGTTAAGAGACATGGTTTTGGAAATATATGAACCTGACATTAGGTCCTGAATCTGTCTTTACAAAGTGGTGGCCAGAAGCAGTTTGCAGTTTCCTGTCTTTAAACTCAGGATGGTACAAGAATATTCATTATATTGCTTTGGGATGAAATGAGACAATGCATATTAAGCTCTTAGCCTAGCATGTGTTGGAGTAAGTGCTCAGTGGCTATTATGATGATGAGGAGGATTGAAAGTATTAAAAATAAGAAAAATGCAATGGAACCACAGGATGCTATGTTGATAAGTGGGACTGAATGCTGTGCATTTGTGTGTGCAGTGCACAGGGCAGCAGGAACAGAGCACTGTAACTACATGACAGGTACTCAGTATCTTTTTTCTTTTCAGTTTTGGATGGGCGCAGGGTTAGAACATACCCTCGGTATGTGGGGCCAGCGCCCTACTCCCTGAGCCACAGGCACTGCCCGGTACTCAGTGTCTTTAGTGGATTAAAGCATGGGGAGAACACATTTTCTAACTTGTCTCTTTTAAATGTTGATTATATTAATTCACCTAAAAGAAAAAGGTGGAGAAGAAAATTGGCTTAGTCTTCACCCAGCCCCAATCAATCAACACAACTTTATGCTGATAGAACAATGGACCATGCAGTCTTGAAAGAGCCACCTGAGATGAGCCAGAGCTTTGGTGGTCTTCTAACATGGGGTGCCTTCCTTTGTGAATAGCAGTGCGCTGTATGGTATGGGGTGTGATATCGCTCTGAAACATGCACGTGTCTTCTTACATTTGCCTCAGTGGAGGCCTTTGTTTCTCCTGTGACTTATCACTCTAAATTTTGGGTTTGAAAATGGTGTCGCTAAAATATGGCCAGTAAATGATTAAGCCAAACACATTAGTTTTTAGCAAGAAAATGATAAAAAGTGCAATTGTATTTTTAGAAGTGAGTAGAAACCACATGTGAATGAATTCCTCCAGAGAGTTTTTTCTTCCTCTTTAAATTATTACCAATACCATTCTGATGAATAGTTCATGATCCTTCTTAGAATAGAATTTTATTGATGATTAAGAGTTATCATAGTCAAGACAACAAATAAAAAACAAATATAAACAAATAACCACAAGTGATAGCACTTTATTTATTTATTTATTTTTTGCAGTTTTTGGCTGGGGCTGGGTTTGAACCCACCAGCTCCAGTATACGGGGCTAGCGCCTCATTCCTTTGAGCCACAGGTGCTGCCTGATAGCACTTTATTTTTAAGTTTTTAAACTATAATCCTTAGGAATTTACTGCCAAATGGTGCTAATTTATGAGAACAGTTTATCTTGTAGGAAATCACATCAATTTACAAAATTTGCTTTTTATTTGTGTGTATGGGTAGGAAATGTAGAATTTAAAAAGCCATCATTTTATAGAGAATTTATAAAGAAATCAGGATACTATTTTATCATAGGATTTCTTTTTAATGTATGTCAAGTAAATATCTTTCAATGATATGGAATTGAGTCAAGTTCCTCAACTGATTTTAGATTAACTGGTAATTTCTAGTAATTACAGAGCATTAATTATGCCAGTGTTAAAGTTTCTGTTAAATGAATCTATCTTCATGTTAGATGGATGGATGGTAAAGATAAAACTTAACTTTATTTTTCTTTTTTAGTGAACATATTATAACTAACGAAGACTAATAATCATATGGGAAAAAATAGGAAGCCAAAGTCCTGAATTAAGGAATGATGTTTATTTTTGATTTCAAGTGAGTTTAGAAAGTAGCTTTCTCACATGGGCACACTTATGATTAGGATACATAGTCTAACAATCACACAAGGTTCAACCAAATGCACTGTTATTTTCTTTTGGGATAATAACTTAAGCGATATTGAATTTATGCTCAAGGCAAACAGTAAAGGAAATATTAGGAAATTTTCCAAATACATTTAGATTGATGAAAATTAGAGCAAGAATTAAAGAAAATGCACATACTGGCATACTGACATGATTTAGACTTTTAAAGAATCATTAATTACTACTGAGTATCACTTTAGTTGTTAATTACTTGCTCTAAATAAGATTAATTCACTATAAACTTCTTAAGCTAGAAGCAAAATCTTTCCAGAGTACAGATTTCTAGAAGATTTCTTTCCACGGGTCCCTTAAAGCTCTCACTTGTTGACATTCCTTTAGCATTTGGTCTCCTCTCTAAAGCCAGAAACCAGACCACTTGCCATTTAACCAAATAGGAAAAGGCATACTTCTGCATGCAATCATAATTCCTGCTTATTCTTTTTAACTGTAAAATGAGAAAAATAAAAGTCTGTAATATCTTGAGTTTTGCCAGAGTGAACAGCTGTGATTGTTGCCAGTTAAAAAATACCCAGTGACACCAAAGCATGGCCATAAAAGAAAAAAAAAAAACAATAAATTGAACTTCTGGAAAATTAAAAACTTTTGCTGTAGAGTATAAAAAGTAAACTACAGAGTAGGAGAAAATTTTTGCAAACCACATAGTTGACAAAGAAACTCCATCTAAAATATATAAAGAGTTCTCAAAATTCAACACCGAATAAACAAACAATCCAAGTAGAAAATGACGACAGACATGATGAGACAATTTACAAAGACAATATACAGATGAACAATATGCGTATGAAAAGCTATTCAACATCATTAGCAGTTGGAGAAATGCAAATCAGAACCATAATTAGATGCCACTATACCTTTCAGTTACCTATCAAAATGTCTACAATTTAAAATAGTGATAGCACCAAATGCTGGCAAAGCTATGGAGAACTTGATCTCTCATACATTGCTGATGGGAAAGTAAAATGGCACAACTTCTCTGCCTAACAGTTTAACACTTTCTTATAATACTCAACATATACTTAAAATAAGATCTAGGGATTACATGCTTGGGCATTTATCTCAAATAATTGAAACTCATGTTCGCACAAAAAGCACTGCACAGTGTTCATTGACAATCCGTTTCTAATAGCCAAAACCTGGGAAAAACAAACAGATGTCTTTAACCAGACTGACAGTTAAACAACTGTGTTCCAACCCATGAAATATTACTAAGCAATAAAAATAAAGGAACTATTGACATGTGTAGCCTTTGGATGGATTTCAAGGAAATTATGCTGAATGCAAAATGTAAATCTCAAAAGGCTACATACTGTGCAGATGCATTTATACAACATTCTTTAAATGCTAGAAATATAGACACAGAACAAGTTAGTAGTTCCAGGAGTTAGGGATGGGCAAAGGAAAGGGCTGAAAATAATGGGGGTGGCTCTGAGGAGCTTAGTAGTGATGGTACCTATCTTTATCTTGATTATGTTGGGGTTTACACAAATCTTCACATGGAATAAAATTAAATAGATTAAATTCACACACAAACACACACAAAACTGAGAGCATTCATACTGACATCTGAGTAATATCTGTGGCTTGTACTGTTGCCAGTTTCCTCATTTTGCTATTACACTATTGTTTGCAAGTTCATGTGAACTAACAATTATTTCTAAACAAAAAGTTAAAAAGCAAACAAATTAACAAAAATATCTATATATTTCCTTTTTTATTTTTTCTAAGAAAGACATAGACCTATCAGGTTTTAAGCAGCTGCCTGCTGTGTCCTTAGTTCTTGGTGTACTGTTGCTCAAAAAATGACCAGATACCCCAGAGTTAAGACAAGCATGAAACAAAGTTTATTAAGGAAGAGAAAGACAGGTTCACAGAGTAAGGGAGTTTACAAAGCAGGATACAGTCACTATAGACAGTGAATGGGGCTCCATTGTCACAACAAGCAGGCAAAGAGGCCAAGAGGCCCAGAGGTAAAAGTTAAGGTCCTCTTTTATACTGTCTGGGTCAGCCTACCAATAGTTCAGAGGTCACCTTGGAACCAGAGTCTTCCTGCATATGCAGACCTCCTATCAGCTTCTCTGACAGCCCATTGTGGTGTGTGGACTGCAATGTAGATTTAAATTAATCACACGATAGTTAGTCTTAAGGCTATTCTAGGTCACTTTTGAGACTTTACTGTAATTATTGGGCTGGAGTCTTCTACATCCTTTGCAATTAGTCTGTAAGTTCTGATTGGTAGATTGGTAAGATGTTGCCTCCTCCAGATGTGAGCAATCACTTGGGACAGAATTAAGGTGTGTGGCACAGTGAAGGGTGTCTGGAGGCCCCACCTTTTCCTCCTTCCCAGGAGAACCATTCCTAACATATGCATTAGGTAATGATAGAAATGTATGTGCAATTACTGCATTAAGACATCAAGCACAGCTATAACATTCATTGCAAAACATTTAAGCCTGTTTTCTATTAAAACACTTGTCAACCTCAAAGACACCTTTATAGTGATTTGCTCTTACAGTGATTGAAAAAGTGGGCAATAATCTTGAAAAAAAAATCTATTATTTCCTCCTATCACAATTTCCCACTTGAGAAATCCAAATTACAAACAAAACAAATAAAATTTCAAAAATCCTATTTAAAAATACTACTTTTGAAGACATACAACTATCAGAAGCTTTGCATTTAGTGACTAAAAAATGTTTTCTTTGAGGTGGATGAGCAGATAGTAGGACATTAAGTTTGATTACAGAGGGTGGATTCATTCAGTGAGACATTCATTCACTTATCAAATATTCATTAACAAAATGGCATTTTTCTAGTTTCCACCTTAGGTTTTGAAAATATAAATAAAGTTTAATTTTTTTTTCCTTCAGAGTGCTTCCAATTTGGTGAGGAACACTAAAATACAAGCAATACACAAAAATATTAAGTGAACCTTATTACAAAATCCCTTATTTTTGTATATACGTGTGATTTGAGTACCATGTTTTTTATTGATAAAAATGCATGATTAAGTAGGGTGGATGATTTTCAATTAACAAAATAAATTTATACACTTGACAATGATGTAAGTCCATCAAAATAACAGATGTATAATCATTCTTTGAAAAGTAAGTTGCAATTAAATCTTTAATTTTGAGAAACAAGATCACGTTTACTATGTAATATTAATGTAATATATGTTTGAGGTTAGTGAACTTTCCTTCTTTTTTTTAATCTAGAGCTTTTAGTAGAGCCCTTTGGGAGTTACAGAGAATTATAAAGTGAGTGAACTATTTACATGCCATCTTAGAAAAGGCCTTATCCTATTTCAATATGAGATTTTTCTCCTTTGCTTTACTTTAAACTTTGTGTTTTTGCCTAGTTCAGGTTATTCTTCTTTTCCTTGAGGACTTCAATCCCCTTTTGTTAAAGAGGTAAACCCAGAGACAAGAAAAAAAAGGAAGAGGAAACTTAAGTTAAAGAGGTGATAAGGAGGCCTAAGGGACTCATTCATTCTGTCTTTTGTGTTCAAACAGGACTTGACTTCACAGAAAATGTTAAAGGATAAATTTTCTTCTGAATTATGATTTCATAATTATAAATTATTACAATAATACTTTCCATTTGCTTAGAGCTTCAGAACTTATTTTCACACATGGTTCCTTCATGTGTAATCTCAATTGTCTCTTGAGGTGGATGTGGCTGCTCCATTCAGAGGAAACTGAGGCACAGTAGGCTAAGCCACAGTAAACTGGTGGCCTGGCATCCTCTGATCCAAATGTGGCCAACTCATGACCCTCTTTCCATTATGGCTTTTTTAAAAAACTCACATTAAATTTGAAATAATTGTGTAAATGTTTTTATTGTTGGTTGTCTTAAGATAACTTCCATCTAGGGGTGGACAGCTTATCTTCCCTTTTCTGGGAGTCTATCACTCTGAGAATGTGAGACTCATGCCTAATCTTTCTCACTATGGTGTGGGGTTAAACACACAATCACTCGACTCTTCCCTCTTCCTGCAGTCTCTTTCTTTCCAAATGCAGTAACAGAAATCCACATCTTATTTCCACCTTCTAATCCCATCACCAACAACTACACCCCTGAATTACACTCCTCAAAGAATATTTTTAAGAAACTCTGTTTTTGAGGCAATATGTCTTAAAATTTCCCTGTCATCTTAGACAGCCACAGACCCCTTGAACTTTCTTCCTGGCCCACTTCCTGTGAAATTTAGGTCGAATTAATTGACCTAGGTCCTGATTTTATGTCCCTTTGTCCCTTACTGCTTGCTTATGTGCATAATTCATGCTCCTCCCCAAACTATGCTTACCATCTTTTTCCTTTTGAAAACTCTCAATTTCTGAAAATAATTGCGTACAGTCACCATATTTATTATGTTTTTTTGTCTCATGTCTTTAACTTGGGAAGAATTTTCTTCCCTTGCCCTAAATCACAAGGTTGCTTAGAATTTTGTCTCACCTCTGCTTTGGAGGCATGCTCTGGATGTTGCTATTTGACGTAGAGTGGTGATCATTTTAACATCTTGAATCCCAGACATTCAAACCAATGCTATTCTTGCTTCAGGACAGAATCCAAAGAAAGAACTGAATATCTTGAGATAGTATCATATGAACCTGCTTGAGGAAGGGAGAAATGTTACGTGTATCATCATTATTAACTACAAAAGGGTGACCATAAGGCTCACTTCCAGTCTGTCAGTCTGCACTACATCTACCTTATTGAAGGCGATGTCCAATTATCTGCAGCCAGACTTGGATCAGTATGACTGGTGAGACAAACAAATGCCTGAAATGCACCAGGAGTCTGATTATGGACAACAGAAAATTAATGCCAAGCCTTCATGGATCCGCAAAATCCTGTCCAAGTTGGCAATTCACCTCACATTTTTCTGCACAGGAAAAGCCTTTGGCTCTCTGAAGTATTTGACTGTCTCCGTGGATGAGAAATGCAATCAGTTGGTCCTTATCTGTGTTAGATTTTGTGTGCTGTCTATATTACTATGCTTCTCCACAACACCAGAGACAATTGCCCTTCCTTGCATGTTTTGATTATAGTGACAGCTTTCAGCTCATCAAAATCAAACTGAAAATTCCTGTTGGCTTACCTAGCTCATGTACCAGCTCAAACAATTTATATAGACTGATATATTTTATATATGATATTTTCTTTTCTGTTTTCCCACCTAATGTGGCCCTTAAGATGTGAGTCATGATCTTGACTAAATTATTACTTTTCAAACAGGAAAAGTGTCAGCCAATGATCCTAGAGAGAACTGTTGGACACATCTCAAGAAAGGGTCATGAGTTGGCCACAGAGATGGCCACCAGAGACCAGGAGATGGGGTTCATCTAGGGTGTTTCTGGGCACAGAAGTATAGTTGCCTCTCTTTTCCAATTCCAATGCTGGGTTTTCACTTGGTGCCTTTTCTGAATTTCACTGGAAAAGTTTATGTTTACTACTTTGGAGTTAGTTTGCCTTCTTATTAATGCTAAATATTGACTTGAAGCCAGGACATATCCACCTGTTTATTCATTCATTTACTTTCCCCCAAATCAACTTTTCTACTATTCCCCGTACTGATACAAAATAGGAATTCATACAGTAATAAATTGTAATAGTTTTTTATTAAAATGTTATGATATTTTTATCAATTCTAATACAGGATTTTCTAAGTGGAATAGCTAAAATATTGAATCTGGGGACTACAGAAGACCATGTCATATTGTCAAGAGCATCGACCCCCCCACCCTGACATACACACCTCACTGTTGGTTCCAAGCCACATACTGCTACTAAGAAAACTCAGATTTTAAATAATATATCTAGTTTCTGATCAGAAATTCAAAGTTTGAAGCCCAAGTATCTTAGTTGTGAATCAACTCAATGGGGATTTTGCCTCAAATAAGAGAGAAGAACTATGCCTTTCAATAGGTAAATTTAACTCCAATGTCTAGAAGGCCTCTGGGAGTGATTTGCAGACAAGAAGATGAGTGTATGGGAGGAAATGTGGAGTGAGAATAGCAAAGAAGAGAATGCGTGCATACCAGTGGGTGCCTCACCAATGGTGACAGAAGCAAATATTGGCCCAGAATCGAGATGTCATATTTTGTCTCTTAAGAGAAGCTAAGGATTAAGATTTTATTTCATATATCCTCATTTTTATATTTTTACTACCTAGCATTTTTTTTTTGAACCCACCACCTCTGGTATATGGAGCTGGCACCCTACCCCTTTGAGCCACAGGTGCTGCCTGCCCTACCTAGTATTTTTTAATTCTGTGAAAGCCCATCTGTCCTATAAATAGGTCAATACTTTACAGTCCTTGTTATAAGGACAAAGAAAAGGCTATTTTATTTATTTTTGGATCTTTTGATTTTAATTTTTTAATAGTTTTTTATTAAATCATAACTTTGTACATTGATGCATTTATGAGGTTCAGGGTAATGCTTCAATGTACAATGTGAAATGCTGACATTGCACTAAGTAACATATCCATCACAATTATACTCATTTCTTAATACTTTTGAAGTGTACCATTGCATTATGTATATTAGGTGAGGTTCCCCCCAAATACCCTCCCTCCTCCCAAATTCCCCCTCCCCTCCCCTCTCTCTCTGCTTCCCTTCTACTTTCTGGACTGTAGTTATGTTTTGCCATTCATGTGAGTATGTAGGTGGTTATATATTGATTTCATAGTAGCATTGAGGACATTGGATACTTTTTTTTCCATTCTTGAGATAACTTTACTAAGAAGAATATGTTTACCTCCATCCAGGTAGACATAAAAGATGTGAAGTCTCCTTCTCTTGTTATGGCTGCATAGTATTACATGGTGTACATGTACTACAATTTGTTAATCCATTCGTGGGTTGATGGGCACTTACACTGTTTCCATGTCTTGGCAATTATGAATTGGGCTGCAATAAACATTCTGGTGCAAATGTCTTTGTTGTAAAATAATTTTTGACCATCTGGGTATATACTTAGTAGAGGAATTGGAGGATCGAATGGTAGGTCCACTTAGTTCCTTGCAATAAACATTCTGGTGCAAATGTCTTTGTTGTAAAATAATTTTTGACCATCTGGGTATATACTTAGTAGAGGAATTGGAGGATCGAGTGGTAGGTCCACTTAGTTCCTTGAGTGTTCTCCAAACTTCTTTCCAAAAAGGTCATATTAGCTTGCATTCCCATTTGTTAGCAGTGTAGGAGCATTCCCTTCTCTCTGCATCCTCACCAACATCTATAGTTTTGGGATTTTGTGATGTGGACTAATCTTACTGGAGTTAGATGATATCTTAAAGAGGTTTTGATTTGCATTTCTCTGATGATTAAGGATGATGAGCATGTTTTCATGTGTTTGTGCCTGTGTTCATCAGAGAAGTTTCTGTTCAAGTCTGTTGCCCACATAGAAATAGGGTTATTTATTCTTTTCTTATTGATTAGTTTGAATTCTCTGTAGATTCTAGTTATCAGACCTTTGTTGGAAGCATAACCTGTAAAAATCTTCTCCCATTCTGAAGGTTGTCTATTTGCTTTACTTACTCTGCTCTTTGCTGTGCAAAACCTTTTTAGTTTGATCAGATTCCAGTAATGTATTTTTGGTGTTGCTTCAATTGCCTGGAGGTCCTCCTCATAAAATATTCTCCCAGACCGATTTCTTCAAGTGTTTTCCCTGCACTCTCTTCTAGTATTTTTATAGTTTCATGTCTTAAGTTTAAATCTTTTATCCAGTGAGAATCAATTTTTGTTAATGGTGAAAGGTGGGGGTCCAGTTTCAATCTTCTACAGATTGCCAGCCATTTCACCCAGCCCATTTGTTAAATAGGGAGTCTTTCCTCCACTGAATATTTTTGATAGGCTTGTCGAAGATCAAATGGCGATAAGTAGCAGGGATCATCTCTATTCTGTTTCATAAATCTACCACTCTGGGCTCGGCACCTGTGGCTCAAGTGGCTAAGGCACCAGCCACATACACCTGAGCTGGTGGGTTTGAATCCAGCCTGGGCCTGCCAAACAATGATGGCTGCAACCAAAGAGTAAAGCTGGGCATTGTGGTAGGCGCCTGTAATCCCAGCTACTTGGGAGGCAGAGGCAGGAGGATCGCTTGAGCCCAGGAGTTGGAGGCTGCTGTGAGCTGTGATGCCACGACACTCTACTCAGGGTGACAGCGTGAGGCTCTGTCTCAAAAAAAAAGTCTAGGCTTGGCGCATGTGGCTCAGCGGGCTAAGGCGCCAGCCATGTACGCCTGAGCTGGCAGGTTTGAATCTAGCCCGGGCCTGCCAAATAACAATAATGTATCACCTAATATCTGTGCTGTACGAAAGGTTGAATATTCGGGTCAAGATCCTTAATACTGTGATGCTGTCAGAGAAACAATTAGACTCAGAGGGCATAAATGCTAGGGACCTGCATGGTCCATAGAAGTGGGTTAACTTCCTTCCCTGGGAGGAACTGCTGAGCATATGTTCTATGGTTTTGAGCCATATGGTTATGTTTCCCATGAGGCAAGGCCAGTTTAGGCTTGTGCTTATCTGAGACTTGGTTTTTTGTTGGAGTCTAAAGAGACCTGGAGCCATGGCCCAATCCTTTCCCAACTCTCCCTTTAATCTGTGCATTTGTGCAGTTTTTCCCTTTAGGGTTTGTCAGTCTTCTCTGGCATCTCTATCTTTTTTATCCATTATGCATGTAATCCCACCCCTTCATGTGCTCATGAGTCCAATTCCATTGGCTCCCTGGGGGAGGGCCCCATCTTCTCTTGAGCATAAACAAACTCTGCTCACTCTAAGTCTAGTATGGAGGCAGGGTTGGGAAAAGAGGAAAGAGGAGGAGAAAGAGGGATTAACACCAGATTTTGAAGCCTGGAGTGGGATAGACTTCTAAGGAGTGAGGGAGCTACAGGCTAGGGGGTCAGAGCCATGCCTTAACTCCCGTCTGCTGGCAAGGGAAGTGTGTACAGGTGGTGGGGCAAAAGCCAAGCAGGACCTTGAGGCAAAGATGCTATTCTCTGTGGTACTTAGCAACCTCCATAGACACATGGTTTTAAACATGAGATGGTATCTGCATATGTGTAGATGGTGGTGGCTGAGATACCAGGCTCTAAGTCAGAGAAAGCATGAGGCAGGCAGAATTCTTGCCTGGGACCAACCAGACAGACAGAGGAGGACTAGGTTTGGTAAATAGAAATCTCCTTCCCTTTAAAAAAAAAAAAAAAAGAAGAAGAAGGAACACAAAAAATGAAGGGACACTGACAGGTCCCTCTTTCTCTAACCACAGGGCTTGTATTCCAGGGTTTCCTTGCCTCATAGCACCATCTGTTGGCATGGGGGACCTCGCCCTGTGCATGAGCCCTCCCACAAGAGCTCTCCAACCTGAGCCAGTACTTGCCTCTGGACCTCAGAGATGAGGGGAACCTTTTGGCCTCTAAGAGCCCCCAAACCTCTACCTACTTGAGGGGTTCTGCCAAAGCCAGCTATGCCCCTGGGAAGCTACCTGGAGGCCATCCTTGTTGTGAGGGACCACTGGGGCAGACCCAAGACCCATGGCGGGGATCTGTTTCAAGTATAGCTTCTGGGTCCCCACCTAAGGGCAGAGGTTCTTGAGGATGTCTAGGACCTGGAGAACAGCACATACCTGTTATCTTTCCCCCTGCTCTGGGCTGGGAGGGCCCAACTGCAAGTGAGGCTGATCCATTCCAGCAAGGCAACTGGGGTTTTGCAGAAAATCTGGAGAGACCATTGGGCCACAGTTGATTTCATGGGCTACTTCTGGGTCCCAAAGGATATGAAAAAAGTCTAACTTGCAATGTGAACCCCATGTTGACTAAGGATGAAGACCCTACCTTACAAGAATGAGGATTCCAGTGATCTCTGCTTCTCTCCTTGGCCCCCTGCCCTGCCCTGTGACTCACTGATAGGACATTCAGCTGCACATTACTAGAATGTGACCATACTGCATGAAGAGGCCCTGATGGCAGGGTAAGAAACCCAGCATTACCTCGAATGCCTGCTCCAACCCCTGAATCCTGGTCCCTGAACTCCTACCCTTATCATTCCATCTGTTTACTTCTATCAAACACATGTTTCCTGGGCATCTACTATATGCCAAGTCTCATGCTGAGTGCTGACTAATTATAAATAGTAATCAGCACCCCTTCCTGCTACAAGTTTTCAATAAGGAGACATACGACTTTTTTTTTTTTTTTTGAGACAGGGTCTCAAGCTGTCACCCTGGGTAGAGTGCCATGGCATCATAGCTTACAGCAACCTCTGACTCTTAGGCTCAAGTGATCCCCTTGCCTCAGTTTTTCTATTTTTAGTAGAGTCGGGATCTTGCTTTGCTCAAGCTGGTCTTGAACCCGTGAGCTCAAGCAATCCACCCACCTCAGCCTCCCAGAGTGCTAGGATTATAGGTGTGAGCTACCCCACCCAGCTGAGACATAGGACTTTGAAAAATGTCATGTGTCAGGCAGTGCCTGTGGCTCAGTGGATAGGGTGCCGTCACCATATACCATGGGTGGCAGGTTCAAACCCGGCCCCAGCCAAACTGTAACAAAAAATAGCCAGGCGTTGTGGCGGGCACCTATGGTCCCAGCTACTTGGAAGGCTGAGGCAAGAGAATTGCCTGAGCCCAGGAGTTGGAGGTTGCTGCAAGCTGTGATGCCACAGCACTCTACCAAGGGCAATAGTGTGACTCTGTCTCTAAAAAAACAAAAAGTATAGTGTGCTGAGAACTTAACTGTACCTTATCCTAAGTGGTTTGAGGACACAGAGAAAGGGTATCCCTCTTGGCTTATGATGTTCAGGACAGGTGACAATTTAGCTAAAGCTTGTAGGAGAACCACAGAGATGTGGAAAAAGAGAAGAAGCCCAGTGCCCTCTGCCCTTCTGATGGCCCCTGCAAGGAGAGGTATTAATAGAAATCAACAGGATAGCTCTTTGGGAGGCCCAGGAGGGTGGACTGCCTGAGCTCAGGAGTTCAAGACAAGACTGAGTTGGCTTAGTGCTTGTAGCATAGTGGTTACGGTGCATGCCACATGCATGAGGCTGGTGGGCTCAAACCTGTCCAGGGCCAGCTAAACAACAGTGACAACTGCAACAGAAAAAACAACCGTGCGTTGTGGTGGGCACCTATAGTCCCAGCTACTTGGGAGGCTGAGGCAAGAGAATGCTTAAGCCCAAGAGTTTGAAGTTGCTGTGATGCCACAGCCCTCTACCCAGGGCTACATAGTAAGACTCTGTCTCAAAAAAAAGACAAACCTGAACTAGACTCCACCTCTGCTAAAAACAGAAAAACTAGCCAGGCATTGAGGTAGGCACCTGTAGTCCCAGTTACTTGGGAGGTTGAGGCAAGAAGACCGTTTGAGCCCAAGAGTTTGAGGTTACTAAAAAAGAAAAAGAAAAAAAAGAAGAAGAGGAAAGAAAGAAAAAGAAAGAAAATCAATAGCATATAAGTGATCAGGGAACAGGGAGGCTGGGTGTGACACCACTAAAGGAGAAGGGGAACTAACTCTCTAAGCTTGGAAGCCAAGCAAAATAAAGACTGAGAAGTGTCCACAGTGAGCCAGCTTCCAAGGTGAACAGAGAACGGGAGTAAGGGAGAGGGGACAGTGAGAGCAGACCAGCTCACAGTGAGGTCCGGGAAGGGCAGAGCTGGAGGACCCCCACCCCCTGCCCCGGATAGAGGAGGCATTTTCTTTTCTTTTCTTTTTCTTGAGACAGTCTCACATTGTTGCCCTTAGTAGAGTGCTGTGAAGTCGTAGCTCACAGCAACCTCCAACTCTTGGGCTCAAGAGATTCTCTTGCCTCAGCCTCCTGAATAACTGGGACTACAGGCACCAGCCACAACCCCCGGCTATTTTTTATATGTTTTAGTAGGACCAGGCTGGGTTCAAACTCACCAGCCCAGGTGCTTGTGGCCGGCGCGCTACCCACTGTGCTACCGGCGCCACCCTGAAGAAGGCATTTTCTAAGGTGGGAGTAGGGGCATCTGGTATCCAGCGCAGAGCGCTACTGAAGGCAAAGGGGAAAGAGGTGAAGACGTGTCTCCAGAAGATGTTGGGGTGGGACTAGAGCAAAAAGGGGCACCTTCTCAAAAGCGGAGGGAGCAGAAGCGGCTGCCAGGGTGATGGAGAGTCTGAGAGGGCTGACGGCAAAGACAGCTGTAGCCCCGTGCCCGGAGCATGGGGGCGCCCAAGAGCACAAAAAGTCCAAGGAGTAGGAGGGAGCGGCCAGACCAGAAGAGCACCGGGAGCTGAGCTGAGACCCCCGCGAGGCCTGCTCTGACCCAAGGCCGGTCTCTGAGGCTCTAAGCTCCTAATTGCGTCTAGGAAATTCCCAGTGGTATTCACTTGGTCTTTCCAGACCAACTTGTTTGCTGTCTTTAATCAGAAAGGGAGAACCACGTGTCCTTTTTGCAGTGGTCGATTGGAAATCTATGCTTCATTGAAGGAGCTTCCTCAGCTGTCACGTGGAAGTAAAGCCAAACAACTCTGGAGCGAGATTGCCTCGTTTGGAATCCCTGCTGGGCCATTTACTATTTGCCAGTTTGACATCTCTGATTCCTGAAGGTTAAGTCACTTAACCTCCCAGCACCTTTTTCTTGTTTGTGAAAGGGGACAATAATAGTACCTATCTCATAAAGAACAAACACGCTAAAGTACATAAAGTGCTTGGAACAGGAACAGCCCTGAACTGGCTTTGCTGGCTCTTCTGGGCGCACCGCTGTTGCTGTCCAAGGTGCTGGAGGCCCTGAGCGTAGGAGAGCCGGGCCTTATCCTGAGGGAGCTAACAGTTGGCTGGTAGAAGACAGTCATTAAGTAGATGATCACACTTCTGGCTAATGTATAGTGACATGAATTTGCAACCCTAAGCCCAAGTATTTGTTTATATCAGCTTTGAACCAATTCTGAGGACCTCTGCCAACTGGGCAGACAGGGAGGATTCTCCTCACCTGAGGCCCATATGAAGGAACCCACCTTGACCACTACCTTCCCTGTATTCTGTCCATACTGGTCACCCCAAGGTGGCCATTGTGCACAGCTATATGGTCCCAGGCTCCACTGGATAGACAGGCCCCTCTATCTGGGTCCAGCAGTCCTGGGTTCATCCTGCACCTGTTTCATGAAGCTCTGTCACCTCTGTAGAGCACTGGGGCTCTGACACTCTCAGGAAGGGCTATGTTTAAGCATCTTCTCAAATTGTAATAATATTGCCCCCCCACACACACACATACACACAAAGCAAATTCCATCCTCCTAGGACATAATGCCTTATGTCCCTCCTGATGACTTGGGTGACTCCCCAGACTTGGTCTCTCCATTCTCTGAGTTCCTTAGGGCAATATGCTTGGATTTCCATTATGACTCCTGCCACAACGCCTGGCTATTTTTTGTTGCAGTTTGGCCAGGGCTGGGCTCAAACCTGCCACCCTCAGTACATGAGGCTGGCGCGCTAACCACTGGGCCACAGGTGCCACCAAGACAATGTTTTTAAACTAGATTTTCAATTTGTTGGACAGATTGGATTAAAAAAAGAAAGACAAAACCCTGACAATATTGAGCAATGTCAACATATGGGGTGAGAAGAGCTAAATTGATTTAAAAAAAAAAGGTGTCAGAAGTAAAGGAAGTGTGCTGGAGGAATTGGCAGCATTTATTGACAGATTGGTTCTAGAATGAATGGACATGACTGGATAACTCTAGATAACCACAGAGTGAATGTAAAATGGAAGTCAGGGGGTTCCCGGATGGAAGGCAAGGGGTTAGGCATGGAAGAGGATGATATATTTATTTCATATCCTTTATACTGGGTTAAAGAGATGGGAGGGGACTTCCAAAGGAAGTTGTGGATAAAGAATTTGAACACAGGTTCAGATTTGAAATGACATGTCAGAGCTTCAGAAAGAATTTTTTAAAATTTGTTTGTTTTTCTTTGTAGAGACAGAGTCTCACTTTATTGCCCTCGGTAGAGTGCCGTGGCGTCACACAGCAACCTCTGGCTCCTGGGCTTAGGCG
Organism: Arctocebus calabarensis; assembly: GCA_963573935.1. Taxonomy (NCBI): domain Eukaryota; kingdom Metazoa; phylum Chordata; class Mammalia; order Primates; family Lorisidae; genus Arctocebus; species Arctocebus calabarensis. The sequence continues at coordinate 60,503 of CAUYON010196629.1, forward strand.
ATTCTCTTGCCTCAGCCTCCCAAGTAGCTGGGACTACAGGTGCCCTCCATAACGTCCGGCTATTTTTCTGTTTTGCAGTTTGGCTGAGGCTGGGTTTGAACCTGCCACCCTCAGTATATGCTGCCCTGTTCTTTTGTTTGTTTGTTTGTTTGTTTGTTTATTTAGAGACAGGGTCTCACTCTGCTGTCATGGAGTGCAATGGCATCATAGCTCATAGCACCTTCAAATTCCTGGGTTCAGGTGATTCTCTTGCCTCAGCCTCCCAAGTAGCTGAGATTACAGGCACTTGCTAAAACACCCAGCCTCTTTTTTCTATTTTTAGTAGAGATGGGGTCTTGCTCTTGCTCAGGCTGGTCTTGAACTCCTGACTTCAGACGATCCACCCGCCTTCACCTCCCAAAGTGCTAGGATTATAAGCATGAGCCACTACCTCAGTGAGGAGAGGATTTCTGAAGGAAAATCAGTGAGACAAAATGCCATGGGACCAGCAAAGCTGAGAATGAGAATAAAACTTCAGATTTTGTCCAGGCTCACGCCTGTAATCTTAGCACTCTGGGAGAATCATTTAAACTAAGGAGTTCAAGACCAGTCTAAGCAAAAGCAAGATCTCATCCTACTAAAAATAGCAAAACTAGCCATGTGTAGTGTTGCATGCCTGTAGTCCTTGCTACTCTGGAGGCTGAGACTAGAGGATTGCTCAAGCCCCAGAGTTTGAGGTTACAGTGAGCTACGATGCCATTGCACTCTACCCAGGAGGACAGAATGAAATCCTGTCTCAAAAAATATATATATATAACTGGGCAATATGGTGGGTGCCTGTAGTCCCAACTACTCAGGAGGCCAAGGCAGGAGGATCATTTAAGCCCAGAAGTTTGAGGTTGCTGTGAGCTAGGCTTACACTATGCACTCTAACCTGGACAACAGAGTGAGACTCTGGCTCAGAAAAAAAAAAAGACTTTAGATTTCATAACTAAGAGGTCACTGGCAATATTATAGATTAGGGAGGGCAATACCAGGTCACAGGATACTTGCTAGACCCTTCGTATTTTTAAACAGGAAATATAACCCTTTATTAACCCCTGACCCCTTCCTTCTCTTTCACCTTACCAACAGCCTTGAAGCCTGGAGATCTACACACCATCTATCATGCAGGGCCCCTGATGGCCATGGAGACCACTCAGGGCATAGTGCTGCAATGGTGGGCCCATGGCTGGCTCTTGCACTCATCCCACACACCAGTGGCCTCCCTACATTCTGTGGCCCAGGAGTTGGGGGGCCTAGCTGGGAGTCCATACACCATGGTGGTGTTACACTTAGGAGCCCACTTCACTACCTTCCTCCATCCATCTTTGTGCAATAACTGTCAGGGATCCAGGCAGCTGTGGCTGCCCTCCTGGCCTGAGAACCTGACACTCTGGTGGTCATCAAACTGGCCAGCACTGGCTATAAGTCTATGTATGGTAGCGACTGATTCACCCTCCAGGTGAATCGGCTCCTCTAAGCTGCCTTTGCTGGCCTCCATGTGGCCTTTGTAGATGCCTGAGAAATGACCTCCAGCCTGGTCCTGCCAGATAGCAACCACCCAAAGCCACTCATTATGCAAAACGAGATGAACATGCTCCTCTCCTTCATTTGCCCTGCCTGAGCACTTCTGAAGGGCTTGAGCCTGCACTGATGGGGAAACTAGTGTGGCCAGTGAGTTTGGGAGCCCTTCCTTTCAGCTGTCAGCACCTCTTCTCCTACAGGCTGAATGCACAGGCTGTAAAGTCAATCATCAAGAATGAGGGCTGGGGGGTGGCAGTGGAGGGAAGCCTGGGGGAGGTTCAGCTCCCACATGGAGAGGCAGTGCTGGGGGATGAGGGACAGAGGAAATGGGTGCCATTTCAGTTCATCAGAACCACTCCCACTGGAAAGCCTGACTATATGTAAAGACTTTATGTCCTGATCTGTAAAATAAAATATTTCTCTTGTAAAAAGTAATACATTCTTTTTATAGAAAATTTGGAAAGACACAAACTACCAAAGACAATAAAGATCACCTAGAATCCCATGTCTAGGAGATAATTGTGGTGCATCTATTTCCAATAATTTCTCAGTGGGTAAAATTCTTTTCCATACCCCTCCTTCTTTTTTTCCTCCACTTGATATAAGTGACAGGATTATCCTGAGTTCCTAATGGACATTAAAGAGGATTTTCATATGCCCCTTGGTCAGTCCAGGTCTTTCTGGACTGGATAGAAGTGCAAAGATTTTATTAGAGGAGACACCTATGAGTGATTATAGGCAGAAGCCAGGTGATAGAGCCTGGGAGAGCTATCATACCATGATGCAAGGCTGGCCTAGAGTAAAGGATGGGGGGAAGGAAGGTTAGTGGAAGCATTCCAGGTCACAGTGCAGGCTCAGGGAAGTTTGGCAGGACCATTGGGAAGTCACTGAATCAAAGATGACCATTAGGGCCAGGAGTGGTGGTTCATGCCTGTAATCTCAACACTCTGGGAGGTTAAGGTGGGAGGATAGCTTGAACCCAGGAGCTCCAGAAAAGCCTGGGCAGCATATTTTTAAAGGCTTGGCACCTGTGGCTTAAGCAGGTAAGGCACCAGCCACATACACCTGAGCTGGCCAGTTCGAATCCAGCCCTGGCCCGCCAAACAACCATGATGGCTGCAACCAAAAAATAGCCAGGTGTTGTGGCAGGCGCCTATAATCCCAGCTACCTGGGAGGCAGAGGCAGGAGAATCGCTTAAGCCCAGGGCTGGAAGTTGCTGCGAGCTGTGATGCCATAGCACTCCACCCAGGGCGACAGCTTGAGACTCTGTCTCAAAAAAAAAAAAAAATTTTTTTTTAAATTAGCTGGGCATGGGGGTGTGTGTCTGTAATTCCAGCTACTTGAGAAGCTGAGGCAGGAGGATGGCTTGAGCCCAGGAGTTTAAGGCTATAATGAGCTGATTGTGCCACTGCATTGCAGACTGCATGACAAATTGAGACCCTGTCTCTAGAAAAAAACAAACAAATGCAAAATGGCACCTCCTTTTTGGAAGACCTGAACTGACCAAGGGATATACTGAAGTTCTCTTTAATGTCTGTTGGGACCTTAGGATAATTCCATCACATATTTCAAGTGGAAAAAAAATTAATTCAGTGGGGCGGTGCCTGTGGCTCAGTGAGTAGGGCACTGGCCCCATATTCCGAGGGTGGCAGGTTCAAACTCGGTCTGGGCCAAACTGCAACAACAACAACAACAAAATATTGTAGTGAGTGCCTGTAGTCCCAGCTACTCAGGAGGCTGAAGCAAGAGAATCACCTAAGCCCAAGAGCTGGAGGTTGCTGTGAGTTGTGACGCCACAGCACTCTACTAAGGGTGACACAGTGATACTGTCTCTAAAAAAATAAATAAATAATAAAACTCTTTCATTATTTAAAGAGGATGATGGGAAGACATGAATAGTTTACCACTTAAGTCTACTCTTCCCTTCTTAACTAAAAAAAACCTTGACTTTTTCCCCCCAGAGTAGCCAAGAGCTTGATCAAAAACTGCATCTTCCAGATATTTTTTTTTTTTTTGGAGACAGAGTCTGATTCTGTTGTCATAGGTAGAGTGTCATGGTGTGTCATAATTCAGAGCAACCTCAACCTCCTGGGCTCAAATGATCCTCTGGTCTTAGCCTCCCAAGAAGCCAGGACTATAGGCTAGTTTTTCTATTTTTAGTAGAGACAGGGTCTTACTTTGCTCAAGCTGGTCTTGAACTTCTGAGTTCAGGCAATCTGTGTGCCTTGGCCTCCCAGAGTGCTAGAATTATAGACATGAGCCACCACACTCGGCCTTTCTAGACTTTCTTGCAAATAAGAATTGCCACATGACAGTTCTAGTCATTGACTCATATATGCTGATGTCCCTGAGTTTTGGGCTTCGGGGAAGCTCTTTAACAGGTCAAGAAATGTGGCTGGTGAATATCTTTTGCATTTTTCTCTTTTTATCTTCTTTACCTCAAAAGATACTGATACAGTGCTGGAGGGGAGTAATCATCTTGTGACGACAACTAGGGAAAACAAAAAACACACGCCAAGCTTGGTCAGAAGGAAAAATACTGAGAGCCAGGGTCCCTAGTGCTACCACAGATATCTGTGCTTGCCTTGGTCTCACTATCTCTAGGCTTCTCATTGTGTAAAGAAATAACAATAATGTTTTTTCTAATTTAAGGGGCTGTTTTTGTGGTACTTTTGTTAACTTTTTTTTTTTTTTTTGCAGTTTTTGGCTGGGGCCAGGTTTGAACCCACCACCTCCAGTATATGGGGCCAGCGCCCTACTCCTTTGAGACACAGGCACTGCCCTACTTTTTTTCTTTTTCTTTTGAGACAGTCTCACTCTGTAGTCCTGGTAAAGTACCATGGCATGATGGTAATTCACTGCAACCTCCAACTCCTGGGTTCAAGCCATAGCAATCCTCCTGCCTTAGCCTCCTGAGTAGCTGGGACTATAGGCACCCACTATGTGACTAGTTTTTTCTATTTTTAGTAGAGACCAAAGCCTGTTTGTCTGTGTTACCCATGTCTTAATTCACAGAATTGTGGATTTTTCAACTTTTTTTTTTTGAGACAGTCTCACTATGTTTTCCTTAGTATAGTACCATGGTGCCACAGCACATAGTAACCCCACATTCTTGGGCTTAAGTGATTCCCTTGTCTCAGCCTCCCAAGTAGCTGGGACTACAAGCACCTGCCACAACACCTGGCTATTTTTTGTTGCAGTTATCATTGTTGTTTAGCAGGCTTGGGCCAGGTTTGAACCTGTCAGCCTTGGTGTATGTGGCTGGCACCCTAACCACTTAGCTACAGGCATTGAGACAATTTTTCAACTTCTTGAAATTCAGACCTTGTTTGCTTCACATATTTGAATCTGTGTTATTTGCATACCAAAAAATGAGACACAAAACAGCTAGCCTCAAGGCACCACTACTAAAATCATTAGCTTTTAAAAAAAATTTTATTTTTTATTAAATCATAGCTCTTGTAATCCTAGCTAGCCTGTGGGAGGCTCAGGCGGGTGGACTGCTTGAGTCCACAGATTCCAGACCAGCCTGAGCAAGAGCAAGACCCTGTCTCTAAAAATAGCCGGGTGTTGTGGCAGGTGCCTGAAGTCCCAGCTACTTGGGAGACTGAGGCAAGAGAATTGCTGGAGCCTAAGAGTTGGAGGTTGCTGTGAGCTGTGACGCCATAGCACTTTACTGAGGGTGACAAAGTAAGACTCTGTCTCAAAGACAGGGCATTTTAACACAGAGGCTTAAGTCACTGTATTAGAGTGCTCCAAAGAAACAAAACCAATAGGATATATATTTATATTTTTATTTATTTACTCATTATGGGAATTTGCTCATGCAATTATGAAGGCAAATAAGTCCCACAATCTGCTCTCAGTCTGAGTTTGAAGGCCTGAAAACCAGGGAAGCTAACAGTGTAACTCCCAGTCTAAGTCAGAGGCCTGAAAAAGAGATGACAGGGGGTGTACATCCTGGAGTCCAAAGGTCTCAGGACCAAGAGCTCTGATGTCCCAAGGGCAGAAGAAGATGGATGTCCCAATTTAAAGAGTGAGAGAGAATTCATTTTTCCTCTACCTTTTTGTTCTATTCAGGTGGGCCCTCAGAACGGATGACACCAGCCCACACTAGTGACAGTGAATCCTCTTTACATAGTCTACTGATTCAAATGTTAATCCCTCTGGAAACATCCTCACAGACACTCTTAAAAATAATGTTTTACCAGCCATCTGGATATCCCTTAACCTAGTCAAGGTGATACATAAAATTAACCATCACAGTCAACTATAAGAGAAAATTTTAGACTAAGTTAGATCCTACACAGCAACATTCAATACTAGAAGACAGGATGGGTGCAGTAATTCATGCCTATAATCCCAGACCTTTGGGAGGCCAAGGCAGAATTGCTTGAGCAGGAGTTCAATAACAGCGTGGACAACATATTGAGACCCTATTTCTACAAAAAAGGTTTTATAATTAGCAGAGTATAGCTACTATGCCTAAAAGTCTAAGGCAAGAGTTCAAGGTTATGGTAAGCGATGTTTGCACTATTGTACTCCAGCCTGAGCAACAGAGTGAGGCCCTGTCTCTAAAAAATACAAGATGCCAGGTGAGGTGGCTCACGCTTGTAATCCTAGCACTCTGGGAGGTTGAGGCAGGCAGATCACTTTAGCTTATAAGTTTGAGACCAGGCTGAGCTAGAGCGAAACCATATCTTTAAAAATAGCTGGCCTGGCTCGGCGACTGCAGCACAGTGGTTATGGTACCAGCCACATGCACCAAGGCTGGCAGGTTCAAACGCAGCACAGGCCAGTTAAACAAAGACAACTGCAACAAAAAATTGCTGGGCGTTGTGGCAGGCACCTGTAAATCCAAGCTACTTGGGAGGCTGAGGGAACAGAACTGCTTAAGCCGAAGAGTTTGAGGTTGCTGTGAGTTGTGACACCACAGCACTCTACTGAGGGCGACATAATGAGACTCTGTCTCAAAAAAAAAAAAAAAGGTGGGCATTGTGGTGGGCACCTGTAGTCCCAGCTATTTGGGAGGCCAAGGCAAGAGGATCACTTGAGCCCAAGAGTTTGAGGTTGCTATGAGCAGTAATGTCACAGCACTCAATCCCAGGGCAACCAAGTGAGACTCTGTTACAAAAAAAGAAGGAAACTAGGCTCAGCACCCATAGCTCAGTGAAGAGGGTACCAGCCACAAACACCCAGGTTAGTGGGTTCAAGCCCAGCCCAGGCCTGCTAAACAATGGCAACTGCAACAAAAAAATAGCTGGGTGTTGTGGCAGGTGCCTGTAGTCCCAGCTACTTGGCAGGCTGAGGGAGAGACTCGCTTTAAGCCCAAGAGTTTGAGGTTGCCAGGAGCTGTGATGTCATGGCACTCTACAAGGGTGACATAGTAAGACTCTGTCTTAAAGAAAAAAAAAAAAAAAAAGGCTCAGCGCCTGTGGCTCAAGTGGTTAAGGCACCAGCCACATACACCTGAGCTGGCAGGTTCAGAATCCAGTCTGGGCCTGCCAAACAACAATGACAGCTGCAACCAAAAAATACCTGAGCATTTTGGCAGGCGCCTGTAGTCCCAGCTACTTGGGAGACAGAGACAGGAGGATCGCTTGAGCCCAAGGTTGGAGGTTGCTGTGAGCTGTGATGCCATAGCACTCTATCCAGGGTGAAAGCTTGAGGCTCTAACTCAAAAAAAAACAAACAAAAAACTAGATAACAACAGAACAGTGCTCACAAATCCCACAAACTATATATACCATACAGTATATATACACGTTTATATCCCAAGAATGTTACACTCAGCCACAGTATATAACTACAAAAACAAATATATCAAATATGCAATAACTCAGGAAATATAGTCGACTGTCTTAAAGAATGATGAGTCAAATTTTAAACAAAGAGTCTATTGGAAAGTCTACAGTAAAATCTGGCAGTGAAAATGAATGCAACTAACCATAGGACTAAAGTAAAAATAAATGTGGGAATTATGGTTACAGATTATAATATACATATTATAAATGCCAGAAAAGTAGGAAGAAAGTAACTATCAAAAGTTGGGAAGGTAGGCTCGGTACCTGTAACTCAGTGGCTAGGGCACCAGCAACATACACCAGAGCTGGCTGGTTCGAACCCAGGCCAGGCTGCCAAACAATGACACGCACTCATATTGAGGGTGACATAGAGAGACTGTCTCAAAAAAAAAAAAAAAAAATGTTGGCAGGGTAAATGAAATACACAGCACAGCAAAATGTAAAAACTAATGCTGACAGGCTTGGCGCCTGTAGCTCAACGGGCTAAGGCGCTAGTCATGTATCCCTGAGCTGGCAGGTTCGAATCCAGCCCGGGCCCGCCAAACAACGAAGGCTGCAACCAAAAAATGGCCGAGTGTTGTGGCCGGCACCTATAGTCCCAGCTACTTGGGAGGCAGAGGCAGGAGACTCGCTTGAGCCCAGGAATTGGAGGTTGCTGTGAGCTGTGATGCCATGGCACTCTATCCAGGGGGACAGCTTGAGGCTCTGTCTCAAAACAAACAAAAAAAAAAACTAATGTTGACAATTTAATAGTGGGAAAAAAACTTTAAAAAAGAAGAAAAAATTGACACAATGAAAAAGTATGTTATAGTTATAGATTGTAGGTTATTGTGTGGAGTCTGTCCATAAGAGCTGGCCTAATACAATGCAACTATTCTGAGGTTGTGATTTTCCTGGATTTTAGACTTTTTTTTAAGAGTCTCACTTGGTCACCCCTTGGGAGAGTGCCGTGGCATCTTAGCTCACAGCAACCTCAAACTCTTGGGTTCAAGCGATTCTCTTTCCTTAGCCTCTAGATAGCTGGCACTACAGGCACCTGCCACAATGAGCGGCTATTTTTTTGCAGATGGGGTTTCACTATTGCTCAGGCTGGTCTGGAACTTGTGAGCTCAGGCAATCCACCTGCCCTTAGCCTCCCAATGGGATTACAGTCATGAGCCACCAGGCCTGGCTTAGGATTTTAAACTTTGGAGATTTCAATCTTCAAGGATTTTGATCTTTCAGGATTTCAACATTTGGGATTATAGCATTCAGCACTGTGTCTTTCCAAATTATGATCCAAACCCCTGGCCCCAGGCCCACTTCACCACCTTCCCTCTGTCCATCTTTGTGCAATGACTGGCAGAGATCCAGGGAGCCATGGCTGCTCATCTGGCACTCTTATGGTCATCACATTGACCAACAACAGCTACAAGTTCATGTACGGCAGGTAGTGGTTCACCCTCCAGGTGAACTGGCTTCTCTGAGCCACTTTTTTAACCTGCTCAATAGCCAACAGATGCTTCCATCTTACTTCATATAAATCCAAACCCCTTAGCAAGATCTGCAATGAGTGGTGGCTTTGTTCAAATCTCTAGCTTTTATTCTCTCCTACTGTTCCCTGGCCCTTTGCAGTCCAACTCCTTGAGTTTTCTTACTTCTTTTTTTTTGACAGAGCCTCAAGATGTCGCCATGTGTAGAGTGCTGTGGTATCACAACTCACAGCAACCTCCAACTCCTGGGCTCAAGCCATTCTCCTGCCTCCACCTCCCAAGTAGCTGGAACTACAGACGCCCACCACAATGCCAGGCTATTTTTTGGTTGCAGCCGTCATTGTTGTTTGGCGGGCCCAGGCTGGATTCGAAACTGCCAGCTCAGGTGTATGTGGCTGGCACCTTAGCCGCTTGAGCCACAGGCGCCGAGCTCAGTTTTCTTACTTCTAAAGTGAGTTAAGCTGTCCTGCTTTAGGGCCTTGACAGCTCCACGTTCTACCCTTCTCCCAGATCGTCACATGGCCTCTTATTTAGTCTCTGATGAAACACTAAATCCTCACAGAGACCTTTCTTAACTACCCTAAAAAAGAGCCAATTCTCTAGTTCCAGCATTCTATTCTGCCCTTAACCTCCTTTTTTTATTTTAAATCTGTTAATAGCAATTTAATTTTAATATTTTTCAAAAAATTCTGACTTACAGATTAGTATGCATTTGTGAATGTTTACATAAACAAATAATCTTAACCTCCTTTTTCATAATATCCTTAACCACAACCTGTAATTATTTGGTTTGTTATTATTATTATTATTGCTGTTGTTTACTTGCTCAAAAGATAATATGGGGACAGGAAGTCTGTCGAGTTTAAACCCTGTTGTATCCTATAACCTAGGGCAATGCCTGAGACATTGCGGGTGTTGGGTGTTAAGTACCCATTGAGCGAATGAATTAAAGTCTGATGACTAAGGGGTCACCTCTATGCCTTGCACCTTTTCTCAGCAAGCTGCACCCCAGACTCCACACAATAACCTACAATCTGTAACTATAATATACTTTTTCATTGTGTCAATTTTTTCTTTTTTAAAGTTTTTCCCCACTATTAAATTGTCAGCATTAGTTTTTTTTTTTCTTTTGAGACAGAGCCTCAAGCTTACATCTTGGGGCAATGTCTCCCAATGCAACTCAATTACCATATTTGCACTATTATTACTATCAGTGCATCATGTTTTCATTAGAGTAACATGATTTTCTGTGCAGTTTCTACTTTTATTTTGGAGAACTTCCATAAGAACTTTCTCACATTTTGCTGAGGCCCAGGGAGGACGTACAAGAGCTGAGCCAGTCCTTGGTCCTAGTTTGGTTGTAGAGACAGGCAAGAGAGTGATACTGGCAACTGCAGTGGCAAGACCTTTGTGTCCTCGGTAGAAATCTGGCCTCCTGGAAGGACTGGAAGCGACCACCTTTGACTGCTCTGATTCTGGGTCCCCTTCGTCTCGCTCCTCGCTGGAAGGAAGGGCTTCCTTGAGGAAGAGTTCAGTCCCTCTCTGGGCCAATCACTCCTTGTCTCCGACCACTGGCTGCTGCCAGCTGCGAGACTTCCCTTAACACCAGAAAAGGGGCTCCGTGACCAGGCACAACTATGTCGGCGGTGTCTAGGACTCTCTTCCGGCTCCGCCCCTGGGCCACCGGGTCTTCACTCAGCGCCTGCCACGAATCCTCGTCCCCATCGCGCTCAAACACATCGCCCGCTACCACCACGGTGCCCCGAGTTGTGCCCGCTACCACCACGCTCACGTCCCGCTGCCCCCCGTGGCCCGGCGTGGCCCACACCTCGAGCCCAGGCCCCAGCTGCAGAGGCCGCTCCTCATCCAGCGCGTGGGGCAGGTAGAGACCCCCAGGAAGGCAGAAGTCGTGCGAGACCAGCAAGGCCGCGCCCGGAAACAACCCTAAGTTCCCGATGTGGTCCGAGTGCCCGTGGGTCCCCACCACCAGAGTTACATCTCCCGGGGACACCCCTTGCCTCGCTAGGGCCCCTAGCAGCGCCTCCCGAGCCCAGGGCCCCCCGGTGTCCACAAGGATGGGGCCACGGGCCACCTCCTCCAGGGCGGTCTTCGCGCCCCCGCGCGGGGGCTCTCGCTGGCTACACGCCGAGCCCCAGGCCTGGGGCAAGACAAGGGTCACTGAGCTGTCGGCCCGCACGGCGCCGTCCGAGCCCTCGGGCTCCGCGTAGCCCTGCAACAGAACCACAACCGAGTAGGCATCACCAGGCACTAGTATGGGAGGCCCCTCGCACAGGGACACCGTCCGCACTAGGCTGCTCATGGCAGGGAGGAAAGCTGGGGAGAAAGGAAATGAGGCTGCAGGCGACCGTCCAGACGCTCTGCGTTCCCGCACACTATTCTAACCGGCACCTTTTAAGTCTCAGTCGCTTGCCACCCTCTTCCGTTAAAACATCATCTTCAACCCCCTGACAAAGATGGTACAGCCCAGCCTGCTTTCCCACGTGAGCGCGCCGCTCCCTCAGGAGCCTTCAGCAGACCGCTCCGCTAGTCTCGGACAAGTCTAACCTCGTCACCCTCCAAAGTAAAACCTTACTTCCCTCACTCACATCCTAGGCGCTTTCTCTCCTGGATCTAGTTGTATTGCCTCTTAGGTTTTAGAAAACGTGAGGCAATCACAGGTGCCGTAAAAGCGCGATGGATATTGTCCTCTGCGAGCTGCCGTACACTGAGATATGGCGGCTGAAGCACCGCTACACGCGCTAACTTAATTCTGCCACCTTACTCAACCTGCCCCCTTCGACATGGTTCTGATCCCGCGACTCCTACCACCTTGGGCTGCAAAATTACAAAGTATCATTATTTTCTAACAGGACGGAGGCCAATGGCCCTCCCTATTCTCTGGGTGCAGCCCCATTGATGAGCTACAATGTGTGTATGAAAATTTGTGCCCAGCTGGTATTTAAAGGAAAAAAAATGTTTAATAGCGACATAGAAAATATAGCACCTGCCAAATTATATTTTGGGCTCTTAGTGAAGTTAATTTAAAGTAGACCTACAGGTAAGCCATCTAAAAATTGCCAGCATCACCTTGCCTCCGTTCAGTATCTTATTTTCATTCATGGTTTGCTGGCATGTAGTCTATGGACGCAGGCAGGTTCTAGAGGACTTCCTTGTAAAAGTCTAAGAACAGATCCTGAGAGGCAAAGCGGCATTCCTTAGAAAAGCCACATGTCGGGAGGCTGGGCGTGGGGTCTCACCCCTAGAATCCTATCATTCTGGGAGTCCGAAGTGGCTGGATCTCTTCAGCCCAGGAGTTTGAGAACAGTCTGAGGAACTGCGAGACCTGCCTCTACTAAAAATATGAAAGTTGTGGGGGGAGGAGTTGGGGCATGCCTGTAGTCCCAGCTACTCAGGAGGCTGAGGCAGGAGGATCATCTGAATCCAGGAGTGTGAAGTTGCTGCGATGTATGACCCTATGGCACTCTAGACTGGGGCAACAGAGTGAGACTGTGTCAGGAGTTGTGACTTTTCTTTCCTGGGAAAACACACAGCTCGAATGCCATCTTTGACCTCTGGGAGGGGGTGGGGAGCACTAGAGACACTTAAAGGGAAAGACTTCAGTACTGTTAACATATGCACTTGTCAGTTAAGGGGCTGGATGGCAGAACACCCACCTATATAGGCAGGACTTCACCTACAGCTCTCACTTTCTACCCATAGCCATGTGATGCTGGCCATCAGGATCCTGCCTGACATCAGATGGGAGAAAACAGCTACAAGCTTTGAGGTGGGGTCTCACACACACAAACACCCTGAAAGCTGGGCGGGCAGAGAGAACTCAGACTTCAGAGGGATCTTCTCTATGATTCCTGCCCCTCCTGGGGGCTCAAAATCAGGATTCAAAGGTCCTCTGGGTCATGCTTGGTGAGGCCCAATTTCTTAGTCAACTTTTCTTTCTCCTCATCTTCCTCTTTTCCCTCCTCTTCCTCCTCTTCTTCCTCTTTGGTCGTCTCTTGCCCATCTGTGGTCTCCTTTCCAGTCCAAGTTTCCTGTAGACATGCTAGTTTGGGTAAAAGAAAACAATTTATATATTGGTCCTGGAAGTGGGGGAGGCTGTGGCCGGGCAGGAGAAGAGCCTAATCTGTACACTTACCAGTTTCAGCAGCTGGGAGCACATGACCTTCACAGAGAAAACGCTGTAGAGGCTGCTCCTGATGGTGGAAGTACCAGTCTCCCACAACATCTTCAAACTCCTCCAGCATTGTCTCACACTAGTCAAGTGGAAGGGCCAGAAGAGTATCTGCTCTGCTGGGCTTTGGAAGCCCGCCTCTCTGCTCTCCACTCACTGTTTCCCTGACTCCACTTGATTAACTTTGGAGAAGCAGGAGGTTAAGCTTGGATTACAACATGTGTGATCCTCATTCACTCAACAAACACTAGCACCTTCTTTGCCAAGGTTATTAAATTCTGAATCTCAACTGTTTACCTGTAAAGTGGAAAATGTTAACAGGACCTACCACATCAAGCTGGAAAGTATGTGGTTCAGAATTTTGCACATAGTAGGTGCTCAATAAGTGGTGGTGGATATTATTAGCCTCTGTTAATACTGCTTAATATGCCACTTTAATCAATGGCACAGTTCTTATTCTCCCCCCTCCTACCTGATCACAGGTGAATATCCCCTACAGTCAAAACCTAAGACATAGCTCCCCTCTCAAGTTCCTTTGTCTCCTCCCCAGACAACATGGTATCTTATCCTACCTGCTTCTTGAGGAACGTGACCTCCACGCTGGGCTCATCCCATAGCTCCAAAGGGATTCCCAGATCCACCTTCACCCCCTTCTGTACTAGGCCTTTCAATGTTGCCATGGTCTGACTCTGACCCTAAGAGATGAAGAATTTGAAATCAGCCATCCCACCACCCCACATCTCCTTTTTGCCCTATCAGCTTGATTAATTACTGGAAACTCAAGGGTGAATTCCATGCAGGTAAGAAGAGGGAGTCTGACAATGAGAAGATTCATTCCAGAGCTGGAGGGAAATAAGCAGATATCTCCTGAGGACCTAAAAGAATATAGATATAGGTCTTTGTTTCTGAGCTGCTCTGGGGAACAGTCTGACCTTGGCATATCTCAGTGAGCCCTTGCGCTCAGCATGAACACTGTAATCCAGGATCTGCTCGCATAAATTCTCCAAGGCCTCTTCCAGTCTTGTCTCTCTGTGGGAAGAGGAGACCCAAGATTCCCTGCATGTTGTAGGAATTCCCAAGGTTCCTTTGGGATTGGAAGGTGGAGGAGCACCAAGAAGGACTCACGAAACACTGTAAGGCACATGTCTCTTCCTCTTGCCTGTGTCTAGCACCTGACCCAGCTCCAGCACCTCCCGAGATCGGCTAGTGCGACTCAGTTCCTCCTGCAGCTCTGTGCTCAGCAGCTTACACACTGGTGGGGAGGAGAGATGTCCAAGGGAAAGTGAAAAACAGGAAAACATAGCAGCGGTTCATTTTGTAGATGACCAAAGGCAGCAGAGCATGCAAGTGCAGACTGAAGCCAAGGAAACTGGGTTGAAATCCTGGCTGAGTCATTTAGCAGCTCTGTGACAATCTTGCTGCCTACATTTCTACATCTGTAAAATGGGATAATAGTGTGTTCCTCACAGGGGTGTAGTAAGGATTAAATAAGTCAACATATATAAAGCCTCTAAAGTAATGCCTGGCTTATAGTGAACACCGCATAAGTGTTCACTATTATTCTGCTGTTATCTGTTATACTCTTGTATGCACAATAATGATACAGAGGTCAATAAAACCCAGTATCTCTATCCATGGGACACTGTAGTTGGGGACAGATAACCAATGATGACAATATAGTTCATTCGATTCTACACTGGGGGTTAAGACCAAGAGACATCATTTCATTAAGAAATGCAAAATTGGGTGGCGCCTATGGCTCAGTGAGTGGGGCGCCAGCCCCATATACCGAGGGTAGCGGGTTTGAACCTGGCCCCCGCCAAACTGCAACAACAACAAAAATAGCCAGCGTTGTGGTGGGCACCTGTGGTCCCAGCTACTTGGGAGGCTGAGGCAGGAGAATTGCCTAAGCCCAGGAGGTGGAGGTTGCTGTGAGCTGTGACTCCACAGCACTCTACCCAGGCTGATAAAGTGAGACTCTTGTCTCTAAAAAAAAAGGGCAAAATTTAGGGCGGCACTTATGGCTCAGTGAGTAGGTTGCTGGCCCCATATACAAAGGGCGGCGGGTTTGAACCTGGCCCCAGCCAAACTGCAACAAAAAAATAGCCGGGCATTGTGACATGCACCTGTAGTCCCAGCCACTTGGGAGGCTGAGGCAAGAGAATTGCCTAAGCCCAAGAGCTGCAGGTTGCTATGAGCTGTGATGCCACAGTACTCTACCGAAGGCTAAAAAGTGAGTCTGTCTCTAAAAAATAAAAAAAAGAAAGAAATGCAAAATTCAGTCAGAGCCTGTAGCTCAGTGGTGGGTCACTGACCACATACACCGAGGCTGGTGGGTTTGAACCTGGCCCCAACCAGCTAAAACAATGACAACTGCAATAAAAAAAATAGCTGGATATTGTGGCAGGCACCTGTAGACCCTGCTACTTGCTGGGCTGAGGCAAGAGAATTACTTGAGCCCAAGAATTTGAGGCTGTTGTGAGCTGTGACTCCGTGGCACTCTGCCCCCCCCAAAAAGCAAAATTCATTTAATGGTCACTTATTTACTTTCTACTAGCCTTCAGTATCCTTAAGGGTAAGCATCATGTCTGTTCCATTACTGTCTTTCTAGCACCTAGTATGTGACCTGGTATGTGGTGAAAATGGCTCATACAGAAGTGACAAGCTAACTAAACATAGGTGAAAGTTATAAAAGTGTAGCCGGGCATTGTGGTAGTAGTCCTAGCTACTCGGGAGGCTGAGGCAAGAGAATCGCCTAAGCCCAAGAGCTGGAGGTTGCTGGGAGCTGTGACTCCACAGCACTCTACTGGGGCCATAAAGTCAGACTCTGTCTCTACAAAAAAAAAAAAAAAAAAGAAAGTTACAAAAGTGTCTAAAATGTGCTCAGCACTATGCTAGGACCTGTAATACACAAGTACTCCCCTTTCCTCCGGTGACTTACACCATAGTGGGAGGTAACAGATAAGGAAGAAGGCTTTTAAAGGAGGTGACATTTAAACTGGGTCTTTTAGAGTGGACAGGAGCTTATCAAATACAGAGGGGAAAAACAGCAAAAGCACAGAGGTGACAGGACAAGGCATGCTCAGGGACCCCTGAGAATATCCATGTGGCTGAAGCATGGGCACTTTGGGGATAGGTA
Source organism: Arctocebus calabarensis (assembly GCA_963573935.1). NCBI lineage: Eukaryota > Metazoa > Chordata > Mammalia > Primates > Lorisidae > Arctocebus > Arctocebus calabarensis. The sequence continues at coordinate 76,653 of CAUYON010196629.1, forward strand.
GGGGGCGTGTAAAGAAAATGAAAGTTTGGGTCAGCGCCTGTCGCGGGTTCAAACCTGGCCCCAGCCAAAAACTGCAACAACAACAACAACAAAAAAAACCAAAAAAAAAAAAACAAAGAAAGAAAGAAAAGAAAGGAAAATGTAAGTTTGGGGCTATACAATAAAGAGACTTACATGTAAATCTTAAGAAACACTGGGCGGTAACACAAAGAGAGAAAGACTCCTGGGAAGAAATGTAAAGTCAGGAAGGCAACAAGCTGGAGGAACGAGAGCACTCTATGATCCAGCTCCGAAGCGCTCCTTCTCAACCGGGCCCCAAGCTAACTCAGGCACGGAAGATGCTGCTTGCTGTAAAATCCGTACAGTACACACACTCAGCAAAGCCTCACCACGGATATGGCAGCTCTACCAGTTCTGCGGCTTCCCCTTCTTTTGTTTATGAGCTTCAAGGTCTGAGTTAGTCACCCTCACACCCCCTCAGGAGGGGAGTGGCGCCTGTAATTTGGGAGCGTCTCTGCCAGGGTGGCTCACAAGATATGACCCTCACACCTGGCCCCTGCAGACTTTCCAGATTTAGGTCTGGTGACATCGGGGAAACTCACTAAAGATGCTCAGTAGAGTTAGTCCGGGGCTGGCAGTCCTTCAACTACAGTTCCCACAATCCACTGCGGGCAAAGCCAGCAAGACAAAGCGGGTTTCTGCTGGATGCATCACGGGAATTGTAGTGCCGTAGTTCTTGAGCGGCACTATCCGTTCCTTCCCTTGACCCTATTCGAATTCCGCCAAGCTCCAGCAGAACCTCCCTCAGGCCTTCCAGAAGGTTGGGTAACCCACCCATCACAGTCCCTTAGGTCCGCCCTGGACTATGGAAGTGTGGCAGGGCGATAAAACTAGGGGCTGCCCCCTTCAGATACCTTCGCATTTGCTGGGCATGCGTTCTGTGTCATCGTCGTCCTTCGGCGTCCCAGCCCAAGCCCCGTACATGGCCACAGTGAAAAACAATACTCTCAACCGCACAGGTCCCATGACAAAGCGATGTCCAGAAACAACTACCTCTTGCCTTCAAACCAAATTCGGGAAGGCCGGGGCCCTTTAAATTCAGAGGCAGTCGGTTGCGGCCTTAAAGGGGGGGGGGGAAATCCAGCCTGCCTCGGTCCGCACATGCGTAGAGCTAGCCTGAAAGGGGGTGGAGCCCTACTGCTCTGGGCGGGGAAGCCTGGGTTTTGTGGCGCTTTTGGAAGGTCTTGGCTGCGGGATAATGAAGGATAAATTGAAGTAATTTGAACAAGAGGTCGTGTTTATCATACATAGATGTAGGAACAAAGTTTGTTTTATATGTAATTTCAGGCCGTGAACATATAAGGCTTATTCTGGCATGGGCAAGGGCAGCGAAGGCTCTTCGTCTCTGCCAGGACCTGCTCCCATGAGGAGGCGGGGCCAAGATGGCGCCTAGCGCCGGGTGAGCAGCGTCTCGGCTGCTCTGTGAGACTTTTCCTGTCCCGGGCGCTCGGCTGGCGGGGGTGGGTCTGAGTGGTACCCGGGAGGAGACCCTTTGAAGGGCCCGTGTGGTGACTGGAAAGAGGACGGTTGGTTGTGTGTTTGTGTTTGTGGGGGCTCCGTGTGTGTGTTTGCATTGGAGGGCATTGGAAGGATGTTTGGGGAAATGGGGTGGGCTCTTTGAGCCTCCTTTAGCGCTACCTGGAGATCGTCGACCTGCTTCTGTGCTGGGGAAACTACTGGACAGGTCTTGCACAAGTTAACCCTCCTCTGAGAAGTCTCCCTGCCGCCTCCACTAATGTGAGGAGCAACGTGTTTTATGAGACTTTACTGGCAGAGTGTACCGCAGGGTATTGAAGGATTGGTAGGAGTTCTTCGGGAAACTGGGACACGACTGCTTCTTGTAAGCCCGGCACCAGGCACGGAGTATGTGTTGAATATTGGGTCCTCTAAAGACTAGACTTAGGAAAGTGAGGGAAGAGGCCTGAAATGGTTGAAACGTACAAAATTCACCTTCTGCCTCCATTTTCCCATATCCCCAGCAGGCCCGTACTCTACCTCCTGCTCTCAGTCCTGAACACTTAATGTTAATCTTCCTAAAACCCAGCTCCAAGCGTGGCTGTCTACTTTTGACCACACTGTAGATTCCAAGCTTGAGCCTGTGTCTTAGTGATACCAAGTTTTATTGAGTATCTACATCTCTAAGACTTAACAAATCGTTCCTTTATTTAACAAATATTTATTATTTTCAGTGTCTCAGGCACCAGTCTGGGCTCCCAGAATGTATCCGTGAACATAACAAATATGGTGGATGGTGATGTTAGCAGTCACTGTTAATCTGAACAACCATTTTATGCAGGGTGCTGTTGATTAGGCTTTCATATGGCCAGATGAGTCTATGTGTTGACATCTGGAGATTGTTTATTTTTAAGACTTACTGTTATGGATAAGTTGGGCACTTCATGGTACCAATTAAGGACCTAGAGTACTCTGCACCCGGTTTAGTGTTGACTAACTATAAATTTAATCGAAAGTAAGAATATTTTGGAAATATAACCACTTTAAGGAAATATTGTGTAACCTTGTAACCTGTAAAAAGAAATTCTACAAAGTATGAGAATATGTTAAATGCTATGAAAAAGAAAGAGGGCAGAGCATTACAAGCAGACATCTGGGAAGAGCATTCCAGGCAGAAGGACTAGAACAAAGAGTATAAAACAAGAGCATGGGTGGCACGTTTAAAGAACAGACAGAAGAATGACATGACTGGATCAGGTAGAGGAAGAAAGGGAGGAAAGGAAGTCAAAGATATAATGGGGAAAAGGCAAACTTTGAAAGGCCTTGTGGGCCATTATAAGGATTTTAGATTTTACTCTGTGACAAATGGGGAGCCATTACAGGGTTTGAGAAGAGAAATGGCAATCTGATTGACATTTTGAGAGAATCACTTGGGCTGCTATGTTAGAAATAGATGTAAAAAGGTAAAGGTGGAAGCAGGGATACCTTGTCAGGAGGCCATTGGAGGGAGTTACTCAGGCAATAGTTAGTGGTGACTTTGGCCAAGCAGTGTGAGTTGAGTCAGGGTCAGTCACCTAATGGGTTTGATGAGACTGTTCAGATAAAGAGTGCTTGCCTGGATAGATGGCATTATTGGGAAGAGGAGGAGAGCCGAGGCTAGAGCAGATGGGTGGGGGAATCAGGAGTTAAGTTTTAGTGGAGATTTTGAGTAGGTAATTTTCTATACAAATATGTATAGTTAGAAAGAATGTTCTGGACTGGGATATGAATCTGACCATCATTAGCCTATGTCATTTTTTTTTTTGAGACAGAGCCTCAAGCTGTCACCCTGGGTAGAGTGCTGTGGCTTCACAGCTCACAGCAACCTCCAATTCCTGGGCTCAAGCGAGTCTCCTGCCTCCAAGTAGCTGGGATTACAGGCCCCTGCCACAACGCCTGGCCATTTTTTGGTTGCAGCTGTCATTGTTGTTTGGTGGGCTTGGGCTGGATTCGAACCCGCCAGCTCAGGTGTATGTGGCTGGCGCCTTATCCCATTGAGCCACAGGCACCGAGCTGCCTATATCTTTTTTTTTTTTTTTCTTTTTTGAGACAGAGCCTCAAGCTGTCACCCTGGATAGAGTGCCTTGGCATCATAGCTCACAGCAACCTCCAATTCCTGGGCTCAAGCTAGTCTTCTGCCTCTCCCTCCCAAGTAGCTGGGACTACAGGCGCTCGTCACAAAGCCTGGCCATTTTTTTTGTGGTTACAGCCATCATTGTTGTTTGGCAGGCCGGGCTGGATTTGAACCTGCCAGCTCAGGTGTACGTGGCTGGCACCTTAGCCCCTTGAGTCACAGGCGGCGAGCCAGCCTGTCATTTTTAAAGCCATGAGAGTGGTTGAGGTCACCAACGGAGTAAATGTAGCTGGAGAAGATAATCAAGGACTGAGCCCAGGACGCTCCAACATTAAGCATATAGACGAATGAATAAAGGAAACAGGGAGTGGGCAGTGATGAAGAAAACCAAGAGAACCCAGTATAGTGGTAGAGAACGTGTTTTCAGAAGGAAGTGGTCAACTATGCTACATACTGCTGAGAAGTTAAGCGAAGATGAATAGACCTTTAATTTAGCTATATAAAGTCAGAAGTGACCTTGACAAATAGTTTCAGGAACCTACAGGGGACAAAAACCTGATTGAAGGGCAGCACCTGTGGCTCAGTGGGTAGGGCGCCAGCCCCATATACCGAGGGTGGCGGGTTCAAACCAGGCCCCAGGCAGCTAAAACAGCAGTGGCAACTGCAACAAAAAATAGCCAGGCATTATGGTGGGCACCTGTAGTCCCAACTACTCGGGAGGCTGAGGCAAGAAAATTGCTTAAGCCCAAGAGTTGGAGGTTGCTGTGAGCTGTGACACCCTGGCACTCTACCGAGGACAACAGTGAGACTGTCTCAAAAAAAACAAACCAACAACAACAACAAAAAAACCCCGATTCAAATAGGTTTAAGAGAGGAATTAGAAACTTAAGATCACCCTACAAGGCTGGGCGTGGTGGCTCACGCCTGTAATCCTAGCACTCTAGGAGGCCAAGGTAGGGTGGATTGCCTGAGCTCACAGGTTCAAGACCAGCCTGAGAGTGAAACTTCGTCTCTAAAAATAGCTGGGCTGTTGTGGCAGGTGCCGGTAGTCCAAGCTACCTAGGAGGCTGAGGCAAGAGAACTGCTTAAGCCCAGGAGCTTGAGGTTGCTGTGAGCTGTGATGCCACAGCACTCTGAGGGCCACAAAAAGTGAGACTGTCTCCAAAAAAAAAACAACAATCACCCAACAAGCAGTTTTATTTATAAGGAAGAGCAGAAAAATGAGATGGAGAAATTAGAATCAAAGAATATTTTAAAAGATTTGATTATTTTTAATTGTGGTGAAATACACAAAACAATTTACTCTCCTAACCATTTTTTAAGTTTATAGTTCAGTAATTTTAAGTACGTTCATTGTGGCTTTCTGATTTCAAGAATTGTTCTTTTTTAAGCACCAAAGGAGAAAAGAAAAGCTTCATCTTTGGTACACTCCTTTTCTTTTTTTCCTTCTTTTTTTTGAGACAGAGCCTCAAGTTGTTGCCCTGAGTAGAGCGTAACCTCCAACTCCTGGGCTTAAGCGATTTTCTTCCATTCTTCGCTTTCTTCCAAGCGATTTTCAAGCCATTCTCCTGTCTTCACCTCCCAAGTAGCTGGGACTACAGGTGCCCGGCTATTTTTTTTTTTTTTGGTTGCAGCCGTAGTTGTTTGGCGGGCCTGGGTTGGATTTGAACCTGCCAGCTCAGGTGTATGTGGCTGGCGCCTTAGCTGCTTGAGCCACAAGCACTGAGCTGGTACACCTCTTTTCATAAGAGGATTTTTTTCCATAAAATTTGGATTCATTCAAAAAGCTAAACTTAGAGACCTAGAAGGCCAAACAATTAAGGCCACATGTAATTTGCCCAAGTAACAGGTTGGTAGAGCTGAGATTTAAATTCAGGCCTGTGTTCATTCTACTGTATCTCATTGTACAATGCTTGGCATAGAATTAAGTGCTCAGTAAATTGCAGCGAATTGGATCAGATTTCTATCTTTTTCTTTTACAACTCAGGGCTAACTCACACCAGGATTGACAGCACCCCCTCCCCTCAGTTCCTTCCCTCTTTCCATCTCTGTTATGGCCTCTCTCAATTAGACAGTCTCTCTTTTGGGGGTCTCATGTTTCTTTTTATCTGTTCTGCCTGCCCCATCTTCCTGCCAGGGTCTCCATCTTTCCACCCTGGGGCATATCTCTCTGGGGAAGAGAAGAGAGACTCCAGGATGGCTGAGGAGAAGAAGCTGAAGCTCAGCAATACTGTGCTGCCCTCAGAGTCGATGAAGGTAGTGGCTGAATCAATGGGCATTGCCCAGATTCAGGAGGAGACCTGCCAGCTGCTGACAGATGAGGTCAGCTACCGCATCAAGGAGATTGCACAGGTGACCTGGCTCTCTCTGTCCAGCCCTGCGTTGTGTCAGGATGTTTTCTGGGCCTCCTTCCTCAGGATCTTGGGCTGACATCTGTTCTCCTACCCACCCTAGGATGCATTGAAGTTCATGCACATGGGGAAGCGGCAGAAGCTTACCACCAGTGACATTGACTACGCGCTAAAGCTAAAGAATGTCGAGGTGATCGGAAGAGACAGGAAGGGAGTGGGAGGACTGTTCTGGAAGCAGGGTGATGGGATGCCTTCGTCCCAGATGATATACATGCCTCCAGCCAGGCCTCCATGGCTCCCTTCTCACCCCAGTGTCTCTTTCTCCTACAGCCACTGTATGGCTTCCATGCTCAGGAGTTCATTCCTTTTCGTTTTGCCTCTGGTGGTGGCAGGGAGCTTTACTTCTATGAAGAGAAGGAGGTTGATCTGAGTGACATCATCAATACTCCTCTGCCTCGGGTGCCCCTGGATGTCTGTCTCAAAGGTTGGGGGAGGGGAGAGCAGGGTGGCAGGGAGGAGGGAAAGGAGTGATGTGTGTGAGTGTGAGGAAGGTTACAAGTAGAGAAAACCTCAGTGTGAGATCCCTGGTGAGTTGCAAGAAAGAGAGCAGCAAGGGAAACATACCTTTGTGTTGTCCAAGTTCAACTTGACACATTTCCTTCTTCACAGCTCATTGGCTGAGCATTGAAGGCTACCAGCCAGCTATCCCAGAGAATCCACCCCCAGGTAACCTCCATGCCTAACCCTGTTTCTTTCTCCCACCTCCTTCCTTTACTCTTCCTGCCACTCTTGTCACTCCTCCCACTGTGACTGCTTTTCCACCAGCTCCCAAAGAGCAGCAGAAGGCTGAGGCCACAGAACCCCTAAAGTCTGCCAAGCCAGGCCAAGAGGAAGATGGACCTTTGAAAGGCAAAGGTCAAGGTGCCACCCCAACTGATGGCAAAGGTCAGTACATCTAGGCCAGGCTTCTCCTGACTCACCCTAAAGCCAGATGGTCATTTGTAAAGTGGATGAGGTCAGGGCCAGAGTCCCAGAAAGGATCTGGAAGCCTAAAAGGATGCCAGGTCTCCTGGGTAGGGTAGAGTAGGGAAATGGAAGGTTAAGATTTGACTGGTACTGAGGCTTCTTCTGGAACTTTCTTTTCCAAACCTATCTCCCAATTCACACAGGGAAAGAGAAGAAGGCACCCCCCTTGCTGGAGGGTGCTCCCTTGCGACTGAAGCCCCGCAGCATCCATGAGCTATCTGTGGAGCAGCAGCTGTACTATAAGGAGATCACTGAGGCCTGCGTAGGGTCTTGTGAGGCCAAGAGAGCGGTGAGACCCCCCAGGCTGCCCTTACCCCCAGAAGCCTCCCCTCAGAGGCCCAATGACTTCTTCCCCAGGTTATGTGACCCCACCTCACTGGGTTTCCTCTTCCCACAGGAAGCTCTGCAAAGCATTGCCACTGACCCAGGTCTCTATCAGATGCTGCCACGATTCAGTACCTTCATCTCAGAGGGGGTGAGATGATGAGGTTCTGGGATGCAGGAGCCGCAGGGATAGCTCATCCAAGGGGTCTCTCTGCCCATCACTTCTCCCTCCCATAGGTCCGAGTGAATGTGGTTCAGAACAACCTTGCCCTGCTTATCTACCTGATGCGTATGGTGAAGGCGCTGATGGACAACCCTACACTATATCTAGAAAAATACGTGAGTGGTCTTCCCCATCCTCCTTTCTTGCTGGGGTCCAGGGACCCCCCCTAATACCAACAGGAAGCCATTTGTCAGTGTCAGCTGCCCTATCACTTTTCCCTTAGGTGCATGAGCTGATTCCAGCTGTGATGACCTGCATTGTGAGCAGACAGCTGTGCCTGCGACCAGATGTGGACAATCACTGGGCACTCCGAGACTTTGCTGCCCGCCTAGTGGCCCAAATCTGCAAGCATTTCAGCACCACTACAAACAACATCCAGTCCCGGATCACCAAGACCTTCACCAGGGTGAGCCAGGAGAACCTACCTGAGTATCATCTGTTTTTTCACCACCCCAGGATTCTCCCTAGGACGAGAACTTCACCTACAGCAGTGGTGGGGTACTTGTGGGTGGGATAGATGTCATGGGAACGGGGCAGAGGGAAGGGTCGGGGTGGTCTAAGGGACTAAGAGATGAGTCTTGTATGATTTACAAGAAAAAGTGTCTTCATGAAAGACATGAGTCCTTAACAATTAGCCTTTCAGATCCCTTCTTCTGGTTTTATTTCACTTCCCCTTAACAGAGCTGGGTAGATGAGAAGACTCCTTGGACGACTCGTTATGGCTCCATCGCAGGCCTGGCAGAGCTGGGACATGATGTGAGGACCTCAGGGAAAAGATATGGGCAGGGAGGTGGTAAGAAGGTTACAGAGGGCAACCCCCTGGGCTGGCTTCCTTTCCCACAGGTAATTAAGACTTTGATCCTGCCACGGCTACAGCAGGAGGGGGAGCGAATCCGTAGTGTCCTGGATGGCCCAGTGCTGAGCAACATAGACCGGATTGGAGCAGACCATGTGCAAAGCCTCCTCCTGGTGACCAGGGCCCCCGCCACTGCTGTCCTTCCACTGACCCCTCCCCCTGTACACAGATGGTGCTTAGCAAGCATGCGGCCTATTCTATTCATTTACTCCGTTTTTGCCTCTCACTGAGGCATAAACAGGCTAAGTAAGCAATGAGGAGTTGTAATCCTCCGCTTGTGACTCCTAGACTGCTGACTGTGATTTAGTGTTTGGCCCACTCTGAGAGGCAAATGCCATCTGGACCATCCCATAGATGTTACAAGAGTATTTAGCAAGTTCTCCTTACCAGGTGATGCCTATGGATTGTTACAAAGAAAAAACACAGATAGCCCAGCATAGTTTGGCTTCCATCAGGAATGTTGCAAGGATGGGTATCTCCTTTCTCACCTTTTCCTCACTGCTTTTCGGAGTATCAGCTCTGATACTTAGCTTTTCTCTGCCTTCTGTCTGCAGAAACACTGTGCCCCTGTTCTGGCAAAGCTGCGTCCACCGCCTGACAATCAGGATGCCTACCGGGCAGAATTTGGGTCCCTTGGGCCCCTCCTGTGTTCTCATGTGGTCAAGGCCCGGGCCCAGGCTGCTCTGCAGGCTCAGCAGGTCAACAGGACCACTCTAACCATCACACAGGTCAGTGGCTGAGTGGGGATGAGGACCTGAGGGTGGGACAGGGCCGTGGTACCCACAGTCACTTACTTAGACATGCGCAGGTGGGCCAAGTCAGCAGTCCCCAGAGTTCAGTCCCTTAGGGATGATGCTGCACTGAGGAAGAGCAAGAGGAGCCCAGGCCTCTCCCTTCAGGTTTTTTCTTAAATGTTTTCTTGCCTCTTCTTTCTGCAGCCCCGGCCCACATTGACTCTCTCGCAGGCCCCTCAGCCTGGCCCTCGGACCCCTGGCTTGCTGAAGGTCCCTGGCTCTATTGCACTGCCTGTTCAGACACTGGTGTCTGCACGAGCTGCTGCTCCACCTCAGCCCTCCCCTCCTCCAACCAAGTTTATCGTAATGTCATCTTCCAGTGCCTCATCCACCCAACAGGTATGTGGATGAGGGATGGTGAGAAGCACCCCAAGGGGCCCATTCACCTCATAGCATCCTGGGAAGGCCCCCAAGTAGTGGCAGTCTCCTCCCTCCCACTCAACATCAGATGGAATGGGCATGTACCAGGGTCCTTTAGGGCTGAAGCTGCCAAGTCCTGGGCAAGGCCTTAAGCTTTAGCAGCCTACAGGGACCCGAGAACAGGAATGGATTGTTTTTTTTTTTTTGAGGGGGCAAGTATTCCGTTAAGGCCTCTGGGGCATGGAAAGCACAAGGTAACGGACAGACAGTGCCTTTTCTTTGTTCTTTTTTTTTTGAGTGCCATGGTATCGTAGCTCACAGCAACCTTAAATTTTTGGAATCAAGTGATTCTCTTGCCTCAGCCTCCCGAGTAGCTGGGACTACAGGTGCCTGCCACAATGCCTATTATTATTATTTTTTAAAGAGACAAGGTCTCACTCTTGTTCAGGCTGTTCTTGAACCCATGAGCTTAGGCATTCCACCCACCTTGGCCTCTCAGAGTGCTAAGATTATAGGTATGAGCTACTCTGCCCGCCTTGGCACTGCCTTTATTTTCTGCCTAGGTCCTGTCCCTTAGCACCTCAGCCCCTGGCTCAGGCTCCACCACCACTTCTCCTGTCACCACCACAGTCCCCAGTGTGCAGCCTATCGTCAAGCTGGTCTCCACAGCCACCACTGCACCCCCCAGTACTGCTCCCTCTGGTCCTGGCAGTGTCCAGAAGTATATCGTGGTCTCACTTCCCCCTACTGGAGAGGGCAAAGGAGGTCCCACCTCCCATCCTTCTCCAGTTCCTCCTCCATCATCATCCCCCTCTCCCCTTGGGGGTAGTGCCCTCTGTGGGGGAAAACAGGATGCTGGGGACAGTCCCCCTCCAGCTCCTGGGACTCCAAAAACAAATGGCTCCCAGCCCCCTAGCTCTGGCTCCCCTCAGCCTGCTCCGTGATGCTCCCATTTCCAGTCCCAGATTCCCACATGCACGCACACATGTGGGCTGGAAGGGAATAATAGGCTGCTTCCTCCACATCATTTTCTTTTTAGACATTGTACAGCTAGTTCCTCAGAATAAAAGTTTGGTTTGTAAGTTTTAGTCCATCTCAGTCCTTCCTGCGTTGGGGTACCATGAAGGGATGTGTCTGTTGGGCCCTCCTGGTCTCTTAGGACTCAGGATCAGGCCTCCTACTGCCTTCACCCAGAGCCATGGGCCAGAAGACCAGACTGTTCTTTTTCCATTTGATAAACTCTTGCCTTGGTGTCCTCCTATAGGGAACCTCAGATCCGAATGACATAGGCATTGCTGTGGCTTAGGTGTCGCACCCACTTGTGTGGGTTGGTGTTGCCACAAGGTATGAAGGTGAGCCTGAGGAAGCGAACCTGGAGGCCGGAGCATGTGTACCGAGGAAGTTCGAAGGAGAGGCTGGCAGGGCCCAGTCCCAGAGGAGGGGCCGAGGTAGAGGGCCCGTGGCTGGGAGGTCCCGGAGGGCCTGGGACATCCATCTGTGAGGAGCATAGGTGGGGAGAGGGAAGAAAGCAGGAATCTGACCACACTGAGGAACAAGGCAACAACTGCTTCAGGAGGGCAGGATGAGGGTCTGCAAGTACAAGTCAGGAGAGGGAGTGCAGGGCTGATAGTGGATACCTGGAAGAGGCCTGAGAGTTGAGAGCCTCCTTGCACCCGGGGCAAGTCCCAGTGAAGGGCTCCCTCCCTAAGCTCTGCCTTCTGCTCTGGGCTGCTCAGCTCCTGGGACAGGCTAGGGTTTGGAGAGGAAGGTGCTGGGGCTTGGCCATGCATTCCCTGGGGCAGAACAGGTTACTCACCTTATCTCCTCCCAGTGCTAAGCTCCCCAGGAAGCTCTCTGGGGGCACCGACACTAACCTGACCACCCCTCGAGGCAGGGGAAGGTGCAACCTTATGTTGAGAGCTTGGCTATAGAGAAGAAAGGAGCAACATCAGCCCCAGAAAAGCACAGTCTCTTGCCCCTATTCCTCTCAGATGTCAACAATGGAAGTTCAGCATGCCCCCTACTCCTAAATGCTACAGCCTCTAACCAAACTGGATTCTGAGGCTGGTGGCTGCATCTGAAGGAAGCAGCAGCAGGTACGTTGGCCTGTCTCCTGCCTCACACAGCACAACTAGGCCTGGCTGGTCTCTACTCTTACCTCTTTGGAGGCAGATCACATCGTAACTTCAGATAAACCTGGAGGCTGAATGAAAAGATAAGATATCATTGTCGTATCCTATTGGCATCTCACATTTCCCTACCCAGGACCTCCACACAGGGCTGTGTAGGTTGTACACCAAGAAGAAGGGCCAAATTCCCGTCCTACTTCACTAAAAAAGCCTTTTTCCAAATGCACTCTATTACCAGCAAACCTCTCTATACTAAATGCTGGGAATATATACATCTTGGCTTGGGTTCTAACATAGTTCTGGAACACAAAAATGGTCTCACCGGCCTGAGCTTCGGTCCCACTGCACAGAGGGAAAGAGCCGGAAGGGCAGTGGTGAGGGGAGGTCATCAGAGAGTTGGTACCGCATCACAGTCAGCTGAGGCCAGAGAGGAGTAAGGTCAATTTGGTCTCCTCACACCTGCACTGCCTCCCTTCCCTGTGGTGGACGGAATATGCTAGGCCACCCTCTGCCTGGGCCTGACCTCGCCCTGAGGTGGCTGTAAGTGGAGGATTCGATGAGACTCAAACTCGTCCAGGTTCACAGAGCTGTGGAATGAGACCTCATCAACCCGAATTCCTGGCCCATAACCTAGAAAGAGAGAAGGATTCTCCTGACCCACATTTCAACAGAAAGGAGGAGGAGGAATGGGGCAATCATCTCTACCTTTTTTTTTTTTTTAAGAGACAGAGTCTTACTTTGTTGCCCTGGGTAGAGTGCCATGGCGTCACATCTCGTAGCAACCTCCTGCTCTTGGGCTTAGGCAATTCTCTTGCCTCAGCCTCCCAAGTAGCTGGGACCACAGGCGCCTGCCACAATGCCAGGCTATTTTTTTGTTGGCAGTTTGGCCCCGGCCTGGTTTGAACCCACCACCTTCAGTATGTGGGGCCGGTGCCTTACTCACTGAGCCACAGGCACCACCCCATCGCTAACTGTTCTTCATGAACTCTAAAGACCCAATTTCTCACCTCTCAGTTCTGACTTCCCTACACAGAATTCTTCTGTCAAGCCAATGCGCATCTCTGTCAGAAGAAAGAGGGAGGGTCAGCAAACACTACCACACTCAACACCAAGCAGCCGGTCCCAAATGCAGCCCTGGGTCTAGCCTGCAGATTCCTCACCAGAGCCACTGGGAAGGAAGCTCTTGAGCCGGATCTCTCCCTGCACATCCATCTTCAACAGTGAGCCCTGAGGTGGGTGGTAGCGAGGTCAGTGCCCCAAATCTTGATGGCCCCAGTATATTTACCAAATCCCATTTGTCCAGAGTTGGGAGCTCAAACTTACATTAGATGCTATCAGTACAGACAGTCTCTCAACCACATCCAAAAAAACTTCATTCTTTTGGCTCTGAGAAAAAGAGAAGATTTGGGTGGTTGAGGCAAAACAAACTGTGTTCTAAAATGGAGAAGCAGAAGGGACAGGGCGGTTCAAGCTAGGGTCCGGTGGGGGAGGGGCATACGGTGAGGGAGAGGGTACCCATGACCAAAGGAGATGACCCATGACCATAGCCATACCAGGAAAAAACTCAAAGGATCTGACCCCATAGGTTCCTCCCTCACCTGGTCAGAACGACTGGACAGGACAGGGCGACTGGCTGCGCTGCTGGGGGCCACTTTGCTCTGCTGTGTCTCAGCCCCAAACTGTAAAGTACCCAAAGCAATCAATCCTCAGGTATGACACTCCAGATGATCCTCCTTTCCCCTTGTCCTCCTCTTTCCTTCTACTGACCAAGCCAACACTGCTGAGGTCAAAGAGGCTAAAAGGCTTGCTGACCACAGCTTCCGCCTGGATGAAGTTCCTCAGCATCTCCATGGACGTGGTCTGCACATAGCCGTAGTCCTAGTGATGAAGTAAGGGCTTTGGGTGGCCAGTGGAGGGAGGGGGTGAAGTGAATGGAATTAGCCTCCCATCCACACGATACCACAGTGGAAAACAGACAAGAGTATCTATGGGTCTCACCAAAACTTCATCTAGGAGTTCATAGACCAGAGCCACATTGCGGGAGATGGTCCCCTCACCCAGGGAGCCACAGTAATCACCCAGGAGAGTGGCCAACCTGAGGAAACATGGCCAATTGTGCATACCTTCCTCCTTTTCTCAGAACCCCACTCCCAGGCACTGCACCCAGCCCTCCTCACCGGGAGAGCAGCTCTAGTATGCTGAAGGGAGAGATGTTTCCTGAAACCGTGGCTACCAAATAGAGACCACTGTGTCTGATGTGAATGAAATGACGGTCATCGTGATGCTGAGAGAAAAGCGGGGAGAAAGGCATTAAGATAATAGAAGGGTCGTGAGCCTGGATCCCAATGTCCCCACTAGTTGGGGTAACATGCAACTTTGGGCGACACCTAAACCCTCCCTGAAGCCCAGCTTACTAATGTGCAAAGTGTTGATAACAGCACCTACCCCAGAGTTGTTGAGGGTTGAGAATTGTAAGGTGCAGTGCTCAATGGACTTTCGCTAGTTTTACTTGGAGTTAGCTGACTCCCAGTACAAGTTTTCAAAGAACCAGTTCTGGGAGGGAGGAAGCGCCCACCTTGCCCTCTAGCCCCCGTTCCCGGTGGTTACCATGACAACCGGGGACTCATCTCCTGCCAGACCCGTCAGCTTCCGGTAGAAGAGCTCGGCCACATCCCGGCCGCCACTGTCTCCCCGGACTGGCAGGTAGAAGAACAGTTAAGGAACCTGCTTAACTTGACACGGCTGGCTCCGGCCATTACTCCCACTCAGCCCCTCCACCTTGCCCCCGCGAGTCAAGGATACAGTCTTTGTAGATGAGCGGGTCCCCCTTGGAGGACAGAATGAAAAACTGGGAAATCATGGCCGTTCTGCAGAGTAGACAAGGCGGCGGCGAAAGTTGGGCCTGACCCGCCCGGCGGTCCCAGAACAAAAAAGGCTTGCGTGGGCTAGCCCTTTAAGAGCGATTCTCCTCCTCCTGCGCCAGCTCTCACCGCGGGAAACCCAGCGCCAGCCCGGGCTTTCCAGGCAATTCCCTCTCGCCACCCACAACCTCCTTCCTTAACTCATCTCAGACTCACCCGGTGATTGGCCGAGGCTGGGGCCTGCGGCGAGTGGGGAGGGTGGAGACCCGTCCTCTTCGATTGGCGCAAACTCAGTGGCGCTGGTCACGTGGGGGGCGACGTTTCGCGCCAATTTCGGTTGGTCGGCCACAATCCAGCGCGCGGACGGTCCCTGCTTTCCCGGGAGCTAGACTCCTGCGCCCGCCAACTGCTGCTGCACTACCCTGGGCAGCGATGGCACTTAAGGATTACGCGCTTGAGAAAGGTGAGGGTCTGTAAGCCTGAGAGGGGCGCCCTGCGCGGGAATATTCCAGACTAATACCTGTGCTTGGGGTCTTAGGGGGCCGTGTGGGTAGGCAGCGCAAGGCCAGACTCAGGGTCTGGCGGCGGCGTGGCTGATAGAGCATGCAGGAGGGGGGCTCCGGGTTAAAAACAGCTGGTAATCCTGTCCAGGAAAGGTAATGGGGACGTGGGAAGGGGGATAACCCTGCTGGGGGGCTGCACAGGGGTGGGTCGCGCCCAGAAAAGACGCTGACCCTGTCTCAGTTCGGCCACCGGCGGCGAACCAAACCCGCTTCTCCGTGCTTTAGGGTACTCTGGGGTTCCCGCGTCCTCGGGGGAGGCGCCGAAGCCCCAGGGGCGGGCAGGCCGGGGCCGCTGCGCAACGGGATTGGTCGTTTCAGGCCGCCCTCCAAGCGGAAGTGGAAGCGGGCGGAAGTGGCGCGAAGCAGTTGGAGGGAGTGTCGTGTGTAAACAGTGTCCTTCCGCGCTGTAACCTCAGAGAGAGCTGCTGAGGGTGGGGGCGTGCCTGGAATTTGGGGGTTTAGCTAGTGGCCGAGAACCGCGGCAGTGGGGAGGGACGGAGAGGCTCTCAACGTACTGGCCAATGGCGGGACGGGCTCCCGCCTTGGGCGGAGGAATCCCAGGCTGTGAGGCGGCTGGAATCTGGGCCCATGTGCTTCTTTGTTTACTAAGAGCGGAAGCGCTGGCGGGAGCGGGGGTAGGGTAGAGGACCGGCCTAGTGGCGAAGATCCGGGTGAGAGCAAGGGTTTAGGGTACCCAAAGAAAAGGGAGATTCATACAGGTGGAGGGAGAGACCCCCCCAGACCAGAGTGTGCTACAGAATGTGGGAGGCCTTGGGGAAGGGTGCTAGGATTTTAAGCTAAAGTGGAGACTGGAATTCTCCTGGGGGGTGGGGGGGCTGTTGGGCAGCACTCTCAACTGCCAAAGCCACTTACTCTTCCCTAGGTAAAAACGGACTTGTGAAAAGGAGATTTACCCACTTTAGGGGGAATTATGTAGGTTTATTTAAATATCTGTGCCGTAAGTAACTTACAGGTCATGCTTTGAGCAAAAATGGATTTTTTTATTTCTATCAGAGGAATATACAGTAAGGTATCCATCTGAAAAAAGGCCGCTAATGATTTTGCCCTTACCTTGTAGAAAAGGTTAAGAAGTTCTTACAAGAGTTTTACCAGGATGATGAGTTTGGAAAGAAGCAGTTCAAGTATGGGAACCAACTGGTAAGTGTAAGATTGGGTGAGGGGAGTGGGGTGGTGTGCTTAAGCTTAAGAGGTGGCCTGGCGTAGTTCAGGAAATATTTTTGTTTGTAAGTAACAGTTTAGCACAGTGTGTGATACTTAATAAGTGAGTATGTTACTGTAATGTGTTCATAATTACTAGTTTTTTTTTAAAGGTTGGGGATTGAAAAGTGATACTGCTATCCGATTCTGAACTTTCTCCTCTGTGGATCCCTAAAGCTGTGCTCTGAGTTCATAGTGATGTGCGAACACTGATGAACAAGGTACAGACTTGGCTTTGAGGTGTTGCTATTTTTTTCCCATTGCAGGTCCTGCTGGCTCATCGGGAACAAGTGGCACTGTATGTGGACCTGGATGATATAGCCGAGGATGACCCTGAGTTGGTGGATGCGATTTGTGAAAATGCAAAGCGCTATTCAAGGCTCTTTGCTGAAGCTATACAAGAGCTGCTTCCTCAGTATAAGGAGAGGGAGGTAAATGGCTGGAGGATAGGGTAAGGGAGGTAGGCTTCTGTCTCATAGCTGCTTCCATTGTGGTTTTTTTTTTGTTTTTTTTTTTTTGAGTTGGCAGATAGGAAGGGCAGTGACTATTACCAGGCATTGTTGTCTCTTTTCCCCATTCTTCCATTTTTTTCTGTTTTTTTTTAGGTGATAAATAAAGATGTTCTAGATGTTTACATTGAGCACCGGCTGATGATGGAGCAGCGAAGCCGGCAACCTGGGGTTGTGCGAAGCCCCCAGAACCAGTACCCTCCTGAGCTCATGCGCAGATTGTGAGTGGGCTCTGTGGGGAAGGATGTAGGTATTTTGTTTTCTCCTGGACCTTGCTAATGACTGTTTTCTCCTTAGTGAGCTATATTTTCAAGGCCCAAGCAGCAATAAACCTCGTGTCATCCGGGAAGTACGAGCTGACTCTGTAGGGAAGTTGGTAACTGTGCGTGGAATCGTCACTCGTGTTTCTGAAGTTAAACCCAGGATGGTGGTGGCCACATATACTTGTGACCAGTGTGGGGCAGAAACCTACCAGCCGGTACGTGTGGAGTGAAGGGTGGGAAGGCACTCTTTGATGTTTATCGTTTATCATTTTCTCTGCTTGTTGCAAAATATGTTTGTGTGTTAGCTCTTCATCCTCTATTATGGCACATAATGATCTTTTTTCCCGTGTTCTTGGTTAGCTTTTTTTTTGGTAGAGATAGCGTTTCACTTTATTGCCCTTGGTGGAGTGCCGTGGCGTGACACAGCTCACAGCAACCTGCAACTCCTGGGCTTAGGTGATTGTCTTGCCTCAGCCTCCCAAGTAGCCCGCCACAATGCCTGGCTATTTTTCTGTTTTTGCGGTTTGGTCGAGGCCAGGCTTGAACCCGCTACCTTCAGTGGGGCTGACGCCCTACTCGATGAGCCACAGGCACTGGCCTGTGTTCTTGGTTTTTGTCACTATTGACCCTGAATAGTTCAACAGGTTCTTAACACTTCCATGATATTTACCATGAAGAAACGTAATTCAAGTAAATGACTTAGAAAAGACTCTTTTTCTTCTGATTTTTTTGTCGCTGTTGTTGCAGTTTGGCTGAGGTCGGGTTCGAACCCACCACCATAGGCATATGGGCTGGTGCCCTACTCACTGAGCCACAGGTGCCGCCCTCTTCTGATTTCTTTTGTTGGTTCTTTTCTTACATTTCTAGATCCAGTCTCCTACTTTCATGCCTCTGATCATGTGCCCAAGCCAGGAGTGCCAAACCAACCGCTCAGGTGGGCGACTATATCTGCAGACACGTGGCTCCAAATTCATCAAATTCCAGGAAATGAAGATGCAAGAACATGTGAGTTGGGGTATGTGGACCTGGGCAGGTAGAGCAGGGAGTCCGCTTGAATCTTGTAGTCACTTGTGGAGGGGCAGTAAGAAAGAACAAAAGAAGAAAGCTGAGGCAGAAAAGTCACCTAAAGGAAGAGGGAGGTATTCCTGTACTTTTCTGTTTTAATCAGGAAGAAGTAAAGGAGATCTCATCTCCCCTATTCCATATGCTTGTCTAAAGCTGAGTAGACTGAGAGAATTCTTTTTTTTTTTTTTTGCCCGGGATCGGATTTGAACCCACCACCCTTGGGATATGGGGCTGGCGCCCTACCCACTGAGCCACAGGCGCCGCCCAGGGATAGTCTCTCTTGAGTGATTTTCAACCGGTGTACTGTGAAAATTTTAAAAAATCATTAATTACATTTTTCTCAAAAGATGTCCAAAGTGAA